>CM065362.1:803670-913670 GCA_033032245.1 Poecilia picta | reverse complement strand
CCACACACTCACACACACCACCACACACTCACACACACCACACCACACCACACACACTACACACACACTCCACACACCACACATCACCACACAACCACACACACCCACACACACCACTCACCACACACACCACACCACCACTCACACACCCACACACACACCCACACACTCCACACACACACCACACTCACACCACACAACACACTCACACACACACACACCTCACACCCACCCCCACATCACACCACACACACACACACACACACTCACACACACACACCACACACCACACACTCACACACCCCAACACACTCACACACACACCAACCACACACACACACCACACAACACACACCACACACTCACCACACACACACACACTCACACACAACACACACCTCAACACACACACACACTCACCACACACACTCACACACCACACTCACACTCACACACACTCACACACACACACACACACACTCACACACACACACACTCACACACACTCACACACCACACCACACTCACACACTCACACTCACACACACACACACATCACACCACACACTCACACACACCACACACACTCACACACACACCACACACACACACTCACACACACACACACTACAACACTCACACACACACACACCTCACACACATCACACACCACACACACACACACACACTCACACAACACAGACACACACCACACACACTCACACACACACACACACACCTCCCCACACTCACACACACACACACACATCACCACACCACACACACTCACACACACACACACACACACACACACTCACACACACACTCACACACACACCACACACACACACACTCACACACACACTCACACACACTCACACACACTACACACACACAGACACACACACACCACAACACAAACACTCACACACACACACAACACACACACACACACACTCACACACCACACACACAACACATCACACACACACACACACTCACACACACACACTCACACACACAGACACACAAACACAACACACTCAACACACACACTCACACACACAACACACACACACACACACTCACCACACACTCACAACACACTCACACACACACACACACACACACAGACACACACACACACACACACACCACACACACACACAGACACACACACACACACTCCACACACAACCACACCTCACACACACACACACACACACACTCACCACACACACTCACACACACACACACACTCACACACACAGACACACACACACACACACACACACACACACTCACACACCCCTCACACACACACTCACACACACCAACACAACACACACACACACCACACACACTCACACACACACACAGACACTCACACACACACACACAACACACTCACACACACTCACACACAGACACACACACCCACACACACACACACACACTCACACACACACACACACACTCACACACCACACACTCACACACACACACACACACATCACACACACACTCACACACACACTCACACACACATCACCACACACACACACAACACTCACACACACACA
Source organism: Poecilia picta (assembly GCA_033032245.1). Classification (NCBI taxonomy): domain Eukaryota; kingdom Metazoa; phylum Chordata; class Actinopteri; order Cyprinodontiformes; family Poeciliidae; genus Poecilia; species Poecilia picta. The sequence goes on along the minus strand of CM065362.1, from coordinate 912,087 downwards.
CACACACACACACACACACACACACACTCACACACACACTCACACACACACACACACACCACACACACACACTCCACCACACACACACACACACACTCACACACACACTCACACACACTCACACACACTCACACACACACTCACACACACAGACACACACACACACACTCACACACACACACAGACACACACACACACTCACACACCACACACACACACACACTCACACACACTCACACACAGACACACACACACACTCACACACACACTCACACACACACACTCACACACACTCACACACACACACTCACACACACCTACACACTCACACACACACACACACTCACACACACACACACACACACACACCTACACACTCACTCACACACACACACTCACACACACACACACACCACACACACACACCTCACACACACCTACACACTCACACACACACACACACCTACACACTCACACACACACCTACACACTCACACACCACACACAACACTCACACACACACACACACCAACTCACACACACTCACACACAGACACACACACACTCACACACACAACACACACACTCACACACACACACACTCTCACACACACTCACACACACACAACAACACCTACACACTCACACACACACACACACTCACACACACACACACCTACACACTCACTCACACACACACACTCACACACACACACTCACACACACCTACACACTCACAACTCCACACACACTTCACACACACACACACACCTACACACTCACACACACACACACATCACACACAACACACACACTACACACTCACTCACACCACACCACCAACACACTACACACTCACTCACTAACACACACTCCACACACCTACACACTCACACACACACACACATACACACACACACACACCTACACACTCACACACACCCCTACACCTCCACACACCCACGACAACCTACACACACACACACCTACACACTCACTCACACTCACACACAACACACACACCTACACACCTCACTCACAACACCACACTCACACACACTACACACTCACACACACACACACACTACACACACACACACACACCTACACACTCACACACACACCTACACACTCACTCACACACACACACTCACACACACACACACACACCTACACACTCACACACAACTCACACTCACACACCACACCACACCTACACACACACACCACACACAACTCACCACACACACACACACTCCACACACACAACACACACACTCACACACCACACACACACACTCACAACACAACACCTACACACACACTCACACACACACACACACACACACTCACACACACACACACACACACCTACACACACACACACACCCCACACACACACACACACACTCACACACACACCTACACTCACACACACACACACACACACACACACACTACACAACACCCCACACACCACCGGTCTACTTTTAGCCAGCTGAACGGCCGTTAAGTTGTCCGGATGCAGCGGTTGAGGTGAAGTTAATTGATTTTGTGAGAAGATGTTTGTGCACATGGAGATGTTGGTGCGATTAGCTGTAGCGTGAGGCGGCCGCCGCCCGGCCTCCGGAGCGCCGCGCCGCGCCGCGGATCAGACCTGAGCGTCCGGCGCTGCCGACCCAACGCCAAGAGCAACAGCAGCTTCCATCTCTTATCAGAGTGATTCCAATCAGCCAGTGTGAGAACGAGATTACGACCACAACGTCTTAAATGTGCCGAACGAGGACAGACTGACCAGAGGATTCATCAAACTACAGCGGCTCCTTCTGTTTTCTGGAGCAGCTGAGCTACAGTTAGTTCCAGTTAGCTTCAATTAGCTCCAGTTACCTCCAGTTAACTCCAGTTAGCTCCAGTTAGCTTCAATTAGCTCCAGTTAGCTCCAGTTAGCTTCAATGAGCTCCAGTTAGCTTCAATTAGCTCCAGTTAACTTCAGTTAGCTTCAGTTAGCTCCAGTTAGCTCCAGTTAGCTTCAATTAGCTCCAGTTAGCTCCAGTTAACTCCAGTTAGCTTCAATTAGCTCCAGTTACCTCCAATTAGCTTCAATGAGCTCCAGTTAGCTTCAATTAGCTCCAGTTAGACCCAGTTAGCTTCAATGAGCTCCAGTTAGCTTCAATTAGCTCCAGTTAGCTCCAGTTAACTCCAGTTAGCTCCAGTTAGCTTCAGTTAGTGCCAGTTAGCTCCAGTTAGCTCCAGTTAGCTTCAATTAGCTCCAGTTAACTCCAGTTAGCTTCAGTTAGATCCAGTTTGCTCCAGTTAGCTTCAATTAGCTCCAGTTAGCTCCAGTTAGCTTCAGTTAGATCCAGTTAGCTCCAGTTAACTCCAGTTAGCTCCGGTTAGCTGCAGTTAGCTCCAGTTAACTCCAGTTAGCTTCAATTAGCTCCAGTTAACTCCAGTTAGCTCCAGTTAACTCCAGTTAGCTCCAGTTAGCTCCAGTTAGCTCCACTTAGCGTTATTTAGCGCCAGTTAGCTCCAGTTAGCTTCAGTTAGCTCCAATTAACTCCAGTTAGCTCCACTTAGCGTTAGTTAGCGCCAGTTAGCTCCAGTTAGCTTCAGTTAGCTCCAATTAACTCCAGTTAGCTCCAGTTAGCTCCACTTAGCGTTAGTTAGCGCCAGTTAGCTCCAGTTAGTTCCAGTTAGCTTCAGTTAGCTTCAGTTAGCTTCAGTTAGCTCTGGTTAGCTGCAGTTAGCTTCAGTTAGCTCCAATTAGCTCCAGTTTGCTCCAGTTAACTCCAGTTAGCTCTGGTTAGCTGCAGTTAGCTTCAGTTAGCTCCAATTAACTCCAGTTAGCTCCAGTTAGCTTCAATTAGCTTCACAGATACAGACATTAATTACTACTTCAAATGTTAATTAGTGACATTAATTTATAACTTAATTGAGTTATAATAAAGTTATTATAAGACAATAAAAGCTCCTGGTCCTGATGCAGCAGGACACCGAGAGATTCACACCATCACCAACACAGAGACACAGATAAAAACCCTCAGAAACTGAAAACCTGCTTTATGGACATGAAAACACCTGAAGTTCAGGATTTTCCCCATTTCTTCAGATTTAGACCCACAATCAACACGTTGAAGCTGCATTTCCATTATAAATGTCTGCGAATCCTCCTGATGTAACTGCAGAGTTTCCATTAAAAAGAAACTTAAAATCACATGTGAATCAGTTTGTTGACTTTAGAAAACATGCAGCTCCATCAGCCTCCAGGTTACGTGACCCGAACCCTTATTTTGAGAAATAAACCAAAAACTACCTCATGATTTTTATCAAGAAACAAACGATTTTCATTAAGCATTTATTTCCTGAGATGTCAAATTGTGACTCTATGTGAAAATGCAGCTGTTGGTTCTGCTGTCGACCCGTCGACCAGAACCAATCAGGCTCAGTTAAATACGACTCATCCAGCAGTGACACACATGTTGATATAGATCTACGTCTTAAAGAGCTGCTGTGATTTTAACATCTGGATTAAAAAATGTTCTCTAAAACGTAAACTTTCCGTCGGAGGACCTTCCAGCCGCCACAGGTGTCCCGCAGATATGAGCCAGATAGATGCTGTTCCTTCATCGGGTCGTTAATAATTCCTCACTTCCAGGTTTAGACTCCGGCCCGGTGGACCGTCCTGCTCTCACCGCCTCGTCTCTCTGTCCAGGTGCCGAGGACAATGGCTGCCTTCCTGCGTCCGGTTGCCCTGACGTCTGCACATGCTCAGACGGCGTGGTGCGCTGCAGCAACCGCGGCCTGCAGGCGCTGCCCAAGGGCGTCCCGAAGGACACCAGGGAGCTGTGAGTGTCCGGGACACCGGCGTCGGGCTGGAGCCCTGCAGCAGTAATCATGAGTTATTGCTCTGAGGCAGAACCGGAACCACGCAGCAGAGAGCGGCTGTGAAATGGGCCGGGCCGCCGGGTCAATAGCAGTGATTAGGTATCGATCAGCCTGGAGACGACGCTCCATCATTCTGTCCACATGACCCACTTTGACCTGAGGAGGACCGGCAGGGTTCAGGACGGTTTCACCAACATAACCTTTTATTCCTGATTGCTTGGCGACGTTTAACTTTAGAAAACTATCAGAGACTCGACTTGAGACTCGAGTCGAGTTCAAAAAATGATTTCAGACTTGATTATTGTTAGTTAACTACTAGGACAGTTATTAATGACAGCTATGAACTGTTACTGTTACTGACTGATATAAAGCGTTAAGTTATCAACCATTATGAACAGTTACTAACCGTTACAAACGGTTATTAACAGTTATTAACTGATATAAACCGTTATTAAGTTATAAACCACTAAGAATTGTTAAGTTATTAACCGTTATAAACCGTTCATTAAGTCATTAACTATTAAACGTTAAACGTTATCAACCATTATAATCCGTTAATAACTGTTAATAGCTATTATAAACTGTTAACAGTTATTAACTGTTATTATAAACCATTAACAGTTATTAACTGATATAAATCGTTAAGTTATCAACCATTGTGAATTGTTTAGTTATTAACCATTATAAACCGTTAAGTCATTAACTGTTAAACATTAAAAGTTACCAACCATTATGAACAGTTAATAACTGTTAATGACCGTTTGTAATGGTTATTAACAGTTATTAACTGTTCATAATGGTTGATAACTTTTAACGTTTAACAGTTAATAACTTAATAATGGTTTATAACGGTTAATAACTAAACAATTCATAATGGTTGATAACTTAATAACGGTTTATATCAGTTAATAACTGTTAATAATAGTTTATAACGGTTATTAAGGTCTATCTATGGCGCTCCTGAGGCCAGCAGGTTGTGACGTCGGCCTATGCAGAGCAGAAGTGAAATAAACAGTTATTAACGGTTATTAACGGTTAGTAACGTCTATCTATGGCGCTCCTGAGGCCAGCAGGTTGTGACGTCGGCCTATGCAGAGCAGAAGTGAAATAAACAGTTATTAACGGTTATTAACGGTTATTAACGTCTATCTATGGCGCTCCTGAGGCCAGCAGGTTGTGACGTCGGCCTATGCAGAGCAGAAGTGAAATAAACAGTTATTAACGGTTATTAACGTCTATCTATGGCGCTCCTGAGGCCAGCAGGTTGTGACGTCGGCCTATGCAGAGCAGAAGTGAAATAAACAGTTATTAACGGTTATTAACGGTTAGTAACGTCTATCTATGGCGCTCCTGAGGCCAGCAGGTTGTGACGTCGGCCCATGCAGAGCAGAAATGATCCCGGCTCGTTTCCTGTCAGGTACCTGGAGGGGAACCAGCTGGCGTCGGTCCCGAAGGAGCTGGCCGCCCTGAAGCAGCTCTCCTTGGTGTATGTTGGCCCTCCATCCCTGCTGTGCTCACCGGCCCCCCCTGCTGGCTGGGCGCTGACTCTACTGTGTTTGTTGACAGGGATTTGAGCAACAACAGCATCAGCACAGTGGCTCCCTTCACCTTCAGCAACATGACCCAGCTGGCCACGCTGTAAGTTACCGGGTCGCCTGCAGGACCAGGCTGAACTCAGGCCAACCTGCTGATGACGGTTTTGGTTTTTATGTCGTATTAAATAGAAACAACTTCCTGAACTTTGCTGGTGCTTTTTAAAGCCATTCATATCTCTTGCCTTTATAACCACATGAGATTATTATGAGATTTCATGCAACAGACCAACATTAAACTAGGATTGACAATGATTCATTTTCAGCCCCTCTCCTCTGATTCCCCTAAAGGAAATCCAGCCGGCCTTCGGATGTTCTTATTCCTGAGAAAACAGTCAGTTGTGTTTGTTTCCTGCAGCATCCTGAGCTACAACCAGATCCGCTGCATCCCGCTGCACGCCTTCGATGGACTGCGCTCGCTGCGCCTGCTGTGAGTCGCAACTCATGGAATAGATGCTAGTAGACTAGAATAGAAACCGCCTCTATTGTCCTGCCACAGGGAAATGCAGGTGTAACAGCAGCTTCAGGCATGAAATTTCACACGGTGTTAAAAACGATATAGAAATAAATGTTAACAATAATAGTAATAATTTAAGAGAAAAAACTGAGCAGTATTAGAAACAGACATTTGGTTTCCACCAGCATCATGTTAGTTTGGCAGAAACTCACAGAAACACGTTTGTTTTTTAGCCGGGCTTCATTTGTAAATGTTTCAAACTGAAGATTTAACAAGCTAATTGGTTTCCTAACTAATTCACACTAAAGTTTTAGCTCTATGCTAAACGTTTAGCTCTGAGTTTGCTAACTAAGAAGCTAGCTCTGAGCTAACTGCATATGTTGGGAGTTTGGACCTGTGACATCTATAAATGTATCACTACACAGTAAAAATGCCGGTGTTGAATTAACACCCAAAAGTGTCTAAATGTGTCCAAGTCAGCTGGTGTTAAAGTAACACTTTTGACAGTGTTAAAAGATTTTGTTAAATTAACATTGGTCTATAAAACTGAAATGGGTTTAAGGAAAGTTAAACTTTCCATTTCTGTGTCTTGTTTGGAATATTTTCCACTGGATTTGATTGATATTGACACCTTGTGGGTCAATTATTTACTTTATTAACACCATAAAGTGTAGTGTTGATGTTTAGTGATCAACACTACACTGGTGTTACTTTTAATATATTTTAACACCAGCACCGTTGTAAATGTTAATGTGACTCTGTGTAGTTGAATTTAACACCAGCTGACTTGGACACACATAGACACTTTTGGGTGTTAATTCAACACCGGCGTTTTTACTGTGTATGTTGATCATGTGACATTTAAAACGAATGTTTTTTTCTCTTTTGACAAGCTAAATAACCCAAGCATATGTTTTCTTTTAGTTTTACTCCATATTTAAAAGGATCTCCCAAATGAGCCTGTTTATTAAGCACCGTAGAACACAGATGATTTACATCACGTCTTATGAGGGCAGAATAACGGCAGGAATGTTACTCCTGCAGCTCAGAGCGTCTGATGCTGGCGCAGGTGGAGGTCCGTCCCTCCTCCACCCGGTCAGACGTGATGGATCGGCGTTCAGCTGCGCTCGCGCGCCGTCATCCATCCGGTTGTCCGCCCTCCATCTCAGAACCTGGCTGCCCCCCCACCCCTCCGCTGCAGACACAAACCGCTGCGCCTTTCACACCCAGTTATTAGAGTTTTATGTTTGACTTCATTTTAAGTTAATCCAGTAATAAATATGCATGTAACTATAATTGGAGTTAAATCCTGATTTTATCACATTATCTCTGCATAAAAGCATTTTTGTGTTTGCATCATTTGTTCTGCAGCTGATGCTGAGTTTTTTTCTTGCTGTCAGACTTTTACTGAGGAATTAAAATGCTGATAGCCACTAATACTTTCTAACAGAAGTTGAATCTAATCTAATCTAATCTAACAGAAAGTTAGATTTACTAGCCTCTAGTTTTCTAAACAGGAATCTTAGCTACGCTAGTGCTAAACCTGCCGCCTCCGGCCAAATAAAGTATGAAGCTGCTGTAAGTGGGAGCAACAATTCGAACGGAAAGAACAGCTGCATTCAGCTTCAACTTCTGTCCAGAGGAGGAACGACTGTCTGAATACAGACCGACGCGCCAACACGACCGGAGAGGGCATGGCGGCCATGTTTGTGGCTCCGCCCCCAATGGCGGCCATGTTTGTGGCTCCGCCCCCCGGAGGCGGCCATGTTTGTGGCTCCGCCCCCCGGAGGCGGCCATGTTTGTGGCTCCGCCCCCCGAGTCGGCCATGTTTGTGGCTCCGCCCCCGGAGGCGGCCATGTTTGTGGCTCCGCCCCCAATGGCGGCCATGTTTGTGGCTCCGCCCCCCGGAGGCGGCCATGTTTGTGGCTCCGCCTCCGGAGTCGGCCATGTTTGTAGCTCCGCCCCCGGAGTCGGCCATGTTTGTGGCTCCGCCCCCGGAGTCGGCCATGTTTGTGGCTCCGCCCCCCGGAGTCGGCCATGTTTGTGGCTCCGCCTCCGGAGTCGGCCATGTTTGTGGCTCCGCCCCCCGGAGGCGGCCATGTTTGTGGCTCCGCCCCCCGGAGGCGGCCATGTTTGTGGCTCCGCCCCCCGGAGGCGGCCATGTTTGTGGCTCCGCCCCCCGAGTCGGCCATGTTTGTGGCTCCGCCCCCGGAGGCGGCCATGTTTGTGGCTCCGCCCCCAATGGCGGCCATGTTTGTGGTTCCGCCCCCCGGAGGCGGCCATGTTTGTGGCTCCGCCTCCGGAGTCGGCCATGTTTGTAGCTCCGCCCCCGGAGTCGGCCATGTTTGTGGCTCCGCCCCCGGAGTCGGCCATGTTTGTGGCTCCGCCCCCCGGAGTCGGCCATGTTTGTGGCTCCGCCTCCGGAGTCGGCCATGTTTGTGGCTCCGCCCCCGGAGTCGGCCATGTTTGTGGCTCCGCCCCCCGGAGTCGGCCATGTTTGTGGCTCCGCCCCCGGAGTCGGCCATGTTTGTGGCTCCGCCCCCCGAGTCGGCCATGTTTGTGGCTCCGCCCCCGGAGTCGGCCATGTTTGTGGCTCCACCCCCGGAGGCGGCCATGTTTGTGGCTCCGCCCCCCGGAGGCGGCCATGTTTGTGGCTCCGCCCCCCGGTGGCGGCCATGTTTGTGGCTCCGCCCCCCGAGTCGGCCATGTTTGTGGCTCCGCCCCCGGAGTCGGCCATGTTTGTGGCTCCGCCCCCGGAGGCGGCCATGTTTGTGGCTCCGCCCCCGGAGGCGGCCATGTTTGTGGCTTTTCCTCCGCCTACCAACTGCATCTCATGAAGCATTTCACCTTGGAGAAGTTTAGCCCAGATGTTTTTCATTCTTTCATGCTTCCTTCCTTTCATTTTAGTTGATGTTGTTCCTTCCTTTCATTTTAGTTGATGTTGCCGTGGGGACTGATCTCTCTCTGCCCCCGCATAGCAACTGGTTGCCAGGCAGTCATCACTGTCACTTCCTCATTACCCAGAACCCCCTGTGGGCGAGGCTAGTGCAGGGCTGTTAGACCGCCGTACACAAACACACAGCAACACTTAGACATTAGAAACACACACAGAGCAGGTTGACCTTCATGCACACACACACACACACACACACACAGAGCTCTGCTGGTGCCGGTTTGATAGCTGTCCCTGCGCTCTGGTGAAGCAGTTTACAGCAGGAAACTCTCAGAGGGACACAGAGACATTCTGCTGTCCTCAGACAAAACATTCATAAAACACACACACATGAACACACACACAGGTTTGCAGGTTTTAAATGGCGGCCATTTTCTCTCCTATCAAGATGGCCGTCTGCTGTTCCATAACACAAAGGCCTAAATTCCTCATAATATTTTATCATTATTTTGTGTCAACTGTATTAAATACCAACTAATTTAACAGAAAATTGTGGTTTTCTCACATTATTGAACTTATAGAAAATAGAATAGAAACATGATTAATGATTATTTCGCTGTGACAAACATGACCAGCAGCTGTGACTGATCAGTCCTGCCTCTCGTCTTCAGGACTCTCCATGGAAACGACCTTTCAACCGTCCCTGAAGGCGCGTTTGGCCACCTGAGCTCCCTGTCCCACCTGTAGGTGTTGCTCTGACTCTGACTCTGTGTTTGTTGCTCTGACTCTGTGTTTGTTGCTCTGACTCTGTGTTTGTTGCTCTGACTCGGTGTTTGTTGCTCTGACTCGGTGTTTGTTGCTCTGACTCTGTGTTTGTTGCTCTGACTCTGTGTTTGTTGCTCTGACTCGGTGTTTGTTGCTCTGACTCTGTGTTTGTTGCTCTGACTCTGTGTGTGTTGCTCTGACTCTGTGTTTGTTGCTCTGACTCTGTGTTTGTTGCTCTGACTCTGTGTTTGTTGCTCTGACTCGGTGTTTGTTGCTCTGACTCTGTGTTTGTTGCTCTGACTCTGTGTTTGTTGCTCTGACTCTGACTCGGTGTTTGTTGCTCTGACTCTGTGTTTGTTGCTCTGACTCTGTGTTTGTTGCTCTGACTCTGTGTGTGTTGCTCTGACTCTGTGTTTGTTGCTCTGACTCTGTGTTTGTTGCTCTGACTCTGTGTGTGTTGCTCTGACTCTGTGTTTGTTGCTCTGACTCTGTGTTTGTTGCTCTGACTCGGTGTTTGTTGCTCTGACTCTGTGTGTGTTGCTCTGACTCTGTGTTTGTTGCTCTGACTCGGTGTTTGTTGCTCTGACTCTGTGTTTGTTGCTCTGACTCTGTGTTTGTTGCTCTGACTCTGTGTTTGTTGCTCTGACTCGGTGTTTGTTGCTCTGACTCTGTGTTTGTTGCTCTGACTCTGTGTTTGTTGCTCTGACTCTGACTCTGTGTTTGTTGCTCTGACTCTGTGTTTGTTGCCTCTGACTCTGTGTTTGTTGCTCTGACTCTGTGTTTGTTGCTCTGACTCTGTGTTTGTTGCTCTGACTCTGACTCTGTGTTTGTTGCTCTGACTCTGACTCTGTGTTTGTTGCTCTGACTCTGTGTTTGTTGCTCTGACTCTGTGTTTGTTGCTCTGACTCGGTGTTTGTTGCTCTGACTCTGTTTTGTCGACGTTTGTTGCTCTGACTCTGTGTTTGTTGCTCTGACTCTGTGTTTGTTGCTCTGACTCTGTGTTTGTTGCTGACCTGACTCTGTGTTTGTTGCTCTGACTCTGTGTTTGTTGCTCTGACTCTGTGTTTGTTGCTCTGACCTTGTTGTTGTTGTTTGTTGCTCTGACTCTGTGTTTGTTGCTCTGACTCTGTTGTTGCTGCTGGTGGCTCTGACTCTGTGTTTGTTGCTCTGACTCGTGTGTTGTTGTGCTCTGACTCGGTGTTTGTTGCTCTGACTCTGTGTTTGTTGCTCTGACTCTGTGTTTGTTGCTCTGACTCTGTGTTTGTTGCTCTGACTCTGTGTTTGTTGCTCTGACTCTGTGTTTGTTGCTCTGACTCTGTGTTTGTTGCTCTGGGCTCTGTGTGTTTGTTGCTCTGACTCTGGTGTTTGTTGCTCTGACTCTGTGTTTGTTGCTCTGACTCTGTGTTGTTGCTCTGACTCTGTGTTTGTTGCTCTGACTCTGTGTTTGTTGCTCTGACTCGTTGTGTGTTGTTTGCTCTGACTCTGTGTTTGTTGCTCTGACTCTGTGTTTGTTGCTCTGACTCTGTGTTTGTTGCTCTGACTCTGTGTTTTGTTGCTCTGACTCTGTGTTTGTTGCTCTGACTCGTGTTTGTTGCTCTGACTCTGTTTGTTGCTCTGACTCTGTTTGTTGTTGTTGTTGCTCTGACTCTGTGTTTGTTGCTCTGACTCTGTGTTTGTTGCTCTGACTCTGTGTTTGTTGCTCTGACTCTGTTTGTTGCTCTGACTCTGTGTTTGTTGCTCTGACTCTGTGTTTGTTGCTCTGTCTCTGTGTTTGTTGCTCTGACTCTGTGTTTGTTGCTCTGACTCTGTGTTTGTTGCTCTGACTCTGTTGTGTTTGGTTGGCTCTGACTCTGTGTTTGTTGCTCTGACTCTGTGTTTGTTGCTCTGACTCTGACTCTGTGTTGTTGTCTTGCTCTGTGCTCGACTCTGTGTTTGTTGCTCTGACCGTTGTGTTTGTTGCTCTGACTCTGGTGTTTGTTGCTCTGACTCTGGTGTTTTTGCTCTGTCTCTGACTCTGTGTTTGTTGCTCTGACTCTGTGTTTGTTGCTCTGACTCTGTTGTTTTGTTGCTCTGACTCTGTGTTTGTTGCTCTGACTCTGTGTTTGTTGCTCTGACTCTGTGTTTGTTGCTCTGACTCTGTGTTTGTTGCTCTGACTCTTGTTGTGCTCTGACTCTGTGTGTTGTTGCTCTGACTCTGTGTTTGTTGCTCTGACTCTGTGTTTGTTGCTCTGACTCGTGTGTTTGTTGCTCTGACTCTGTGTTTGTTGCTCTGACTCTGTGTTTGTTGCTCTGACTCTGTGTTTGTTGCTCTGACTCTGTGTTTGTTGCTCTGACTCGGTGTTTGTTGCTCTGACTCTGTGTTTGTTGCTCTGACTCTGTGTTTGTTGCTCTGACTCTGTGTTTGTGTTGACTCTGACTCTGACTCTGTGTTTGTTGCTCTGACTCTGTGTTTGTTGCTCTGACTCTGTGTTTGTTGCTCTGACTCTGTGTTTGTTGTCTCTGACTCTGTGTTTGTTGCTCTGACTCTGACTCTGTGTTTGTTGCTCTGACTCTGACTCTGTGTTTGTTGCTCTGACTCTGTGTTTGTTGCTCTGACTCTGTTTTGTTGCTCTGACTCGGTGTTTGTTGCTCTGACTCTGTGTTTGTTGCTCTGACTCTGTGTTTGTTGCTCTGACTCTGTGTTTGTTGCTCTGACTCTGTGTTTGTTGCTCTGACTCTGACTCTGTGTTTGTTGTTGCTCTGACTCTGTGTTTGTTGCTCTGACTCTGTGTTTGTTGCTCTGACTCTGTGTGTGTTGCTCTGACTCTGTGTTTGTTGCTCTGACTCTGTGTTTGTTGTGCTCTGACTCGGTGTTTGTTGCTCTGACTCGTGTTTGTTGCTCTGACTCTGTGTTTGTTGCTCTGACTCTGTGTTTGTTGCTCTGACTCGGTGTTTGTTGCTCTGACTCTGTGTTTGTTGCTCTGACTCTGTGTTGTGTTGCTCTGACTCTGTGTTTGTTGCTCTGACTCTGTGTTTGTTGCTCTGACTCTGTGTTTGTTGCTCTGACTCGGTGTTTGTTGCTCTGACTCTGTGTTTGTTGCTCTGACTCTGTGTTTGTTGCTCGACTGGTCTGACTCGGTGTTTGTTGCTCTGACTCTGTGTTTGTTGCTCTGACTCTGTGTTTGTTGCTCTGACTCTGTGTGTGTTGCTCTGACTCGGTGTTTGTTGCTCTGACTCTGTGTTTGTTGCTCTGACTCTGTGTGTGTTGCTTGACTCTGTGTTTGTTGCTCTGACTCTGTGTTTGTTGCTCTGACTCTGTGTTTGTTGCTCTGACTCTGTGTTTGTTGCTCTGACTCGGTGTTTGTTGCTCTGACTCTGTGTTTGTTGCTCTGACTCTGTGTTTGTTGCTCTGACTCTGACTCTGTGTTTGTTGCTCTGACTCTGTGTTTGTTGCTCTGACTCTGTGTTTGTTGCTCTGACTCTGTGTGTGTTGCTCTGACTCTGTGTTTGTTGCTCTGACTCTGTGTTTGTTGCTCTGACTCTGTGTTTGTTGCTCTGACTCTGTGTTTGTTGCTCTGACTCTGTGTTTGTTGCTCTGACTCTGTGTTTGTTGCTCTGACTCTGTGTGTGTTGCTCTGACTCTGTGTTTGTTGCTCTGACTCGGTGTTTGTTGCTCTGACTCTGTGTTTGTTGCTCTGACTCTGTGTTTGTTTGCTCTGACTCGTCTGTGTTTTTGTTGTTGCTCTGACTCGGTTGTTGTACTGTGTTGTTGCTCTGACTCTGTGTTTGTTGCTCTGACTCTGTGTTTGTTGCTCTGACTCTGTGTTTGTTGCTCTGACTCTGTGTTTGTTGCTCTGACTCGTGTTTGGTTGTCTCTGACTCTGTGTTTTGTTGCTCTGACTCTGTGTTTGTTGCTCTGACTCTGTGTGTGTTGCTCTGACTCTGTGTTTGTTGCTCTGACTCGGTGTTTGTTGCTCTGACTCGGTGTTTGTTGCTCTGACTCGGTGTTTGTTGCTCTGACTCTGTGTTTGTTGCTCTGACTCGGTGTTTGTTGCTCTGACTCTGTGTTTGTTGCTCTGACTCTGTGTTTGTTGCTCTGACTCTGTGTTTGTTGCTCTGACTCTGTGTTTGTTGCTCTGACTCGGTGTTTGTTGCTCTGACTCTGTGTGTGTTGCTCTGACTCTGTGTTTGTTGCTCTGACTCGGTGTTTGTTGCTCTGACTCTGTGTTTGTTGCTCTGACTCGGTGTTTGTTGCTCTGACTCTGTGTTTGTTGCTCTGACTCTGTGTTTGTTGCTCTGACTCTGTGTTTGTTGCTCTGACTCGGTGTTTGTTGCTCTGACTCTGTGTTTGTTGCTCTGACTCTGTGTTTGTTGCTCTGACTCTGTGTTTGTTGCTCTGACTCTGTGTTTGTTGCTCTGACTCTGTGTTTGTTGCTCTGACTCTGTGTGTGTTGCTCTGACTCTGTGTTTGTTGCTCTGACTCTGTGTTTGTTGCTCTGACTCGGTGTTTGTTGCTCTGACTCTGTGTTTGTTGCTCTGACTCTGTGTTTGTTGCTCTGACTCTGACTCTGTCCCGGTCCTGACGGTGTGTTTTCTGCGCAGGGCCCTCGGCGCCAACCCGCTGTACTGTAACTGCGACCTGCGCTGGCTGTCTCAGTGGGTCAAGGCCGGCTTCAAGGAGCCCGGTAACCAATCGGCTGTCGGCACACCTGCCGCTAGTGATGCAGTGCCCGAATCTGACCAGGTGTGGCGCTGTTGTTGCAGGCATCGCTCGCTGCGCCGGCCCTGCAGACATGGCCGACAGGCTGCTGCTCACCACGCCGCTCAACAGGTTCCAGTGTAAAGGTGAGATGTCGGCGAACAATCGTGAAAACCTGCGTAATTCCTCACCGTGTCACCAGTGGAAGAGAAACATTTCTGCACAAAACACGCTCAGAAACTTCTGACCAATCGCAGAGCTTGTAGCTTAGCTCCGCCCATTAGCAGCGTTCTTTGTTTTCCTAAATTTGAATTCAGTAAAAACCAAACGACTCCGAAGATGAGGCCAGTTTTGTTATTTTCTATGTTTTGGTTTGTTCTAGTGTCGTCTCCGTGGCGACGGCACAAACTTCCTGTGTAGCTACAAGATGGAGGACAACTCCGACGGCGTATTAGTACATTTCTGCCGAAGAGAAGCTGAAGTTTTGAGATTAATCTCAGAAATTTTCTAGAAAGAAACTGTTTTTTTTTTCTTTCTAGAAAATTTCTGAGCTTTTTGCCAGAAATGTACTCGGTTAGTTCTTCGATCGATAAATATGACTGGACTGGAAAACGCCTGTTAGGAGCTATGGCTAAACTATTTCATACTCTAAAATTACTTTAAACTGTTTTATACTTGTGCATATGGATTAATTAGTTTCATTTTGTAACCAGGTTGCTGCGAGTTGCAGATTTCTGAGATCTAGATCTCAATGGAGTTTAACTGGTTAAATAAAGGAATTTAAAAAAACTGTCTGCCACTACAGCTAGCTGGTTAGCTGAAATGCCTAGCCAGCTAGCCAGTATAGCTAGATTTTAGCCACTAAAGCTAGACTAATAGCCATCTGTTAGCCGCTATAGCTAGTGGCTAACAGATGGCTCTCAGTGTAGCTTTAGTAAAGCTACACTAAAGCTACACTTGTAGATATGATATGTGATATTTGATAAAGCTAGACTAAAGCTAGACTGATAGCCAACTGTTAGCCGCTATAGCTAGCTGCTATAGCTAGCGGCTAACAGTTGGCCTAAAGCTACACTTGTAGATATGATATGTGATATTTGATAAAGCTAGACTGATAGCCATCTGTTAGCCGCTAAAGCTTGTGGCTAACAGATGGCTATCAGTGTAGCTTTAGTAAAGCTACACTAAAGCTAGACTGATAGCCAACTGTTAGCCGCTATAGCTAGCAGCTATAGCTAGCGGCTAACAGTTGGCTATCAGTCTAGCTTTAGTAGCCGCCATAGCCAGTGTTGCAGAGTCCTGTCTGATGGTTGATCAGCAGGAATCTGTCACTAAAGTGTTTGTCAACCTTATCTAATTTTATAGTTTCTATAAACTGTGGCTGAAATTAAAGCTCAGACATCTGCTGACGTAAAATAAGTATTTTTCTCTGTAGCAAATGTAGAACTTTATTCCAGATGTTTCCAGGGTTAAAGATGTTGATGAAGCGGGATACGTTCCTCTTCCCGTTTGCGTTTTCCCGTTTCGTGCGGTTGCAGCTCTGACCCTCCTCTTCCCGCGTCGTCCAGGTCCTGTGGACATCAGCCTGATGTCGAAGTGCGCCCCCTGCCTGTCGGCCCCCTGCAGGAACAACGGCAGCTGCGTCTCTGGCGCCGCCGGCTCCTACCACTGCGTCTGTCCGTTCGGGTTCAAGGTGAGGAACTGCCAGCCTGTTAGCGCTCGCTCTCTTGGGACAAAACGTTGGTATGAACTCAGATTATTGACGGATTCTAATCAGTTTCACGTTTTGGTCTAAAGCAAATTACTGACAGAAAACTGTTTTTACATCAACAAGGATCCGATGATAAACTCCAGTAAAATGTTTAGTCCAGGACAGTCAACCATTCATAATCCAACATAATCTGCTAATTCTGGGTTTCCTTCACGTTCGTCTGTTTCTCTCAAAGTTTTCATCCTAAACCAATGGTTCTTAACCTGGTTCGGTCCAAACCCCGGGGTTCGGCGGAGCCTCTGGGGTAAAGACTCACCTGTGTAAAGTCGTGAAGACGCCGCGCTTTGACATCACTACTGCAGAGGAGCAGTTACATGGCTGAGCCAATCAGAGGATCAGTTACAGGCTGAGCCAATCAGAGGATCAGTTACATGGCTGAGCCAATCAGAGGATCATGTTACATTGCTGAGCCAATCAGAGGATCAGTTACATGGCTGAGCCAATCAGAGGATCATGTTACATTGCTTAGCCAATCAGAGGATCAGTTACATGGCTGAGCCAATCAGAGGATCATGTTACATGGCTGAGCCAATCAGAGCTGAGAGGAGCCTGATTGGAGGAGCTTCACTCTCAGCAGGGATTTGAACTTGTGTCTTTATTTACTTCAGCAAAGCTCACAGTTTTTACCAAACTCTGTAGCTTTTGGTCTAAATCTGCTCCTTAGTCGCATCTTTTTGGGGTTGGTGCTGCCTCTAGTGGTGAGGGGTGGAAACACAGCTAATATAATTACATTACTAAATCAGAAAACCGTAAAGCCCTTAGTGTGTCGGGGGGTTGGAGTAGGACGGGTTCGGTGAACGCCATATGAAACTGGGGGGTCGGTACCTCATAAAAGGGTAAGAGCCTCTGGGCTAACTTCTGTTCACGCCTGTTTCTTTTTAAGCTTTTTCTCAAAAACGTTGGAATTTGAATTATTATTTCTGAATAATTTAAGATGTTTAAAGACAATATCTTTACTTGGCTGCTGATGATTTCTGATGAATTCTGGCGGTTTGATGTTTTTCAGAGCAAAATAATAACCCGAATAAAGTTTTGTTTAAAAAACCAGCAGAATTTTTTATCGTTCCAACGGATCTGTGCAGCGTTGCAGTTTTATTCCTGTAACTTTCTACAGTTTCATGTTTAATGTTACGTTTTAGTAATGTCTGTACTCTAAAAACTTTCCTAATTTAATTTGTGACAATGATGTTATTGCAGGGACGAAATCTAAAGTTTGAAACTCATTCATACCTTTCAGATTAAAAGCTTTAATCTCTCATTATATTACTGAGGAATTAGGTTCAACCTTATCAATTGATTCAGACACATCAACTGCAGTTGACCTTTCAAAATAAAGCTCACAGGTCCTCTACATAAAGGAGTCTCTATCCTTTGCAGGGCATATTCAAGCAAAAGACGAAGTGACTGCAGATCCACAAAGACACGTTTTAATGAGTAATATGGACTTTCAGAATAAGAGTTAATCCAGAACAGTATTTTTCCTTTTTCTCTCAGAACTAATGAAAGTTTGGTTTTCAAGATAAGAGTTTCAAATGTGCAGCTTCTGCTTCATGACGGCTCAAGAGTTTAACTGATAGTCCAGAGAATATTTTCTTAATCTCTGTGATTTATGGCCTCGTTAATCTTCTTTATGAGTTTCATCAGCTTGGAGCTTCTGGACCGACTCCAAGCGCTTGATCAGACTTTATCAGGCCTGAGACGTTTATCGGCCTTCATGGAAGACGTTACAGTCTGAGCGTTGGAGTCGCGTCCCTCTGGGGCCAGCAGGGGGCGACAGCAGAGAGGACGAAACCAGAACCTGGACCAGAACAGACAGAAGATCTGAGGAAGCTGCTGCTAACGCCACTTCCTGTCTCTCAGGGTCCGGACTGCGAGGTGCCCATCAACGCCTGCGTCAGCTTCCCGTGTCACAACGGGGGAACCTGCCACGCCCCGGCCGGACGGGACGACCAGTTCAGGTACCAGCCAGAGGTTCTGACCCGTTTGGGACCAGTAACCAATTCACCTCTGCCCCAGAACCGCACAGCATTCTGGGAGATGTAGGCAGAGGAAAGGCCGCTCAATGTGAGCTAAGCTAGCTGGTAGCATCGACTCTCTGGCTCACTCTTTGGTTGCTTAGCAACAGCTTGAAGAGGTTGCCAGAGTAACTGAGTCGTTAATCAGTAACGACTAAAAAATTAAAAACAAGGATGTGATAAACCAGGAGCGGCGACGCCACCAGGTGGCAGCAATCGGTGTTACATGATAAATATTCAATAATTATCGACATCGACTGATAGGAAACAATATTATCAGGAATACAGTTGATTTGTCCAGCCTGCTAGAAATAAAACCGGTGTGGTGTGTGTGTGTGTGTCTGTGTGTGTGTGTCTGTGTGTGTGTCTGTGTGTCTGTGTGTGTGTGTGTTGTGTGTGTCTGGTGTGTGTGTGTGTGTTGTGTGTGTGTGTGTGTGTCTGTGTGTGTGTCTGTGTGTTTGTCTGTGTGTGTGTGTGTGTGTGTGTCTGTCTGTGTGTCTGTGTGTGTGTCTTGTGTGGTTGTGTTGTGTGTGTGTCTGTGTGTGTGTTCTGTGTGTCTGTGTGTGTGTGTGTCTGTGTGTGTGTCTGTGTGTGTGTGTGTGTCTGTTGTGTGTGTCTGTGTGGTCTTGTGTGTGTGTGTCTGTGTGTGTGTCTGTGTGTGTGTGTGTGTGTGTGTGTGTGTCTGTGTGTGTGTGTCGGTGTCTGTGTGTCTGGTGTGTGTCTGTGTGTGTGTCTGTGTGTCTGTGTGTGTGTCTGTGTGTGTGTCGTGTGTGTGTCTGTGTGTGGTGTGTCTGTTGTGTGTGTGTGTCTGTGTGTGTCTGTGTGTGTGTCTGTGTGTGTGTGTGTGTCTGTGTGTGTGTCTGTGTGTCTGTGTGTGTCGTGTGTGTGTGTGTGTGTCTGTGTGTGTGTGTGTCTCCCTGTGTGTGTGTGTTGGTGTGTGTGTGTGGTCTGTGTGTGTGTGTGTGTCTGTGTGTGTGTGTGTCTGTGTGTGTGTCTCCCTGTGTGTGTGTTGTGTGGTTGTGTGTGTGTGTCTGTGTGTGTGTGTGTGTGTGTGTGTGTGTGTGTGTGTCTGTGTGTGTGTGTGTGTGTGTGTGTGTGTGTGTCTGTGTGTGTGTGTGTCGTGTGTGTGTGTGTGTCTGTGTGTGTGTGTGTCTTGTGTGTGTGTGTGTGTTTTGTGTGTGTGTGTGTGTCTGTGTGTGTGTGTTGTGTGTGTGTGTGTGTGTGTCTGTGTGTCTGTGTGTGTTGTGTGTGTGTGTGTCTGTGTGTGTGTGGGCTGTGTGTGTGTTGTTGTGTGTGTGTGTGTTGTGTGTGTGTGTTTGTGTGTGTGTGTTGTTGTGTGTGTGTGTTGTGTGTGTGTGTGGTGTGTGTGTGTGTGTTGGTGTGTCTGTGTGTGTGTGTGTCTGTGTGTGTGTGTGTGTTGTGTGTGTGTTGTCTGTTGTGTGTGTGTGTGTGTGGGGTGTGTGTGTGTGTGTGTGTGTGTGTGTGTTGTGTGTGGTGTGTGTGTGTGTGTGTGTTGTGTGTGTGTCTGTGTGTGTGTGTGTCTGTGGTTGTTTGGTGGTGTGTGTTCTGGTGGGCTTTTCGAGGTGTTGCTTGTCGCGCTGTTCGAGATAAATCCTGACGATTGCGACGACAACGACTGTGAGAACAACTCCACCTGCATCGACGGCGTCAACAACTACACCTGTCTGTGCCCACCCAACTACAGCGGTACACACAGACACACACACACACACACACACACACACACAGCAGGTCTGGGGTCAGAGGTCAGGTTTCTGTCAATCAGAATCTCAATTGGCTCAAATCCAGGAAGTTGGACTAAAGTTCCTGAACTATTCCTCAAAGTTTTTTCCTCAGGTCCAACTTTGAGCCTGAAAGTGGAGGCGGTCACGCGGACCTCCAGCCTCTGACCTTTGACCCCTGAGTGTGTCTGCCCCCAGGTGACCTGTGTGACGAGGTGGTGGACCCGTGTCTCGCCGGCTTCGACCCGTGTCAGCACGACTCCAAGTGCGTCCAAGTCGGCCGCGGCTACAGGTGAGGCCGGCTCCACGAGAGGTCAAAGGTCACCAAGGTCACGTCCTGTTCCCTCGGAACAAACCTGGGCAGGTCAGAAGTTTACATACAGGCTAAAATAATAAATGAGCTGAAAACGCGAATTACGCAAACAAACAAACAAACAAACAAACAGCCGGTATTTTTGATTCTTCTCCATGTTTACATCTCCTCGCTCTCTGATTGGCTGTCGTTCAACAGGCTGCGACCTCGTTGGATATTTTAGATCGGAGGAAAATCTCCGGTAATCTTCATGTCGGAAGGAGAAAATCGGAATAAAAATCTTTTCTGAACTTCATTACCTTTGGATAAAAGCTGCTCTGCTATAAAATTGTGAAAGATTAAAACTTTCTTCTGGACTTCCCGTCTGCACTGAAGTTCTAGCCCTGTACAGTTTGGTGGTCGGCGCCCCCTGGTGGCCTGGAGGACTCCGGTTTGGTGGCGTCAGCCGCGATTTATACTGTTTTTATTTTTACTGTTTTTACTTTGCATCATTTCTCTGCATCGTTTTCCTGTTGCCTCAGTCGCGTTTTTCCGTTTTATTAAACGGTCGTACGTTTGACCCGACCCGGCTGTGAAGTCGGATCAGAACCACAGAAGGTCCACAGTAGAGAGAAACGCCGTCTTTTCTCGTCCACCGATGCCGGCTGTTGATTGACCTCTGACCTTCTGGTGTGCAACCAGGTGCGAGTGTCCGCCGGGCTTCGTGGGCCGGCGCTGCGAGCTGGACTACAACGACTGTCTGGAGAACAAATGCCAGCATGGAGCCGAGTGCGTGGACGCCGTCAACGGATACACCTGCGTCTGCAGGGAGGGCTTCAGGTGAGCCGCACGTCTGTGTGTGTGTGTGTGTGTGTGTGTGTGTGTGTGTGTGGTTAATTACAGCTGGTGAGAGTCACACTAATTCATCAGCGACAGGCGGAGAGAGAAGCTGAGCAACGGAACGTTTTGTGGATCAAATTAAAAGTTTAAAAATCTTTATCCTGGACTTCTGCTTCCGTTATGCCGAGTGGAGACGCCTGCAGACTGAACTCTGGCTGAGATGACTCTTAATTTACCTGCTGTAAGAATTTAAATCCACCTATATGTACAGAAAACACGATTATAATGACTTCCTCACAAAAGACTACAAGAACCGAAGGCGGGGAAAGAAGCTGAAGACACGACCAGCAGCTCCACTTTGTGGATTTCAACGTTAAACATGTGGTGCTACAGCGGGACAAAGTTTACTTTGACTAGGACGGCTCCACCAAGGTGCAGAGAAAACGAAAACAAGAAGTGATTAAAAAGCTCTGACCGTCGGTGCGACCCTGAAATCCGTCCCGCTTTCTGCTTGGAAGGAGATTTTTCTGCACAAACATTTTACTACCACCTGCAGAGTTTGGTAGTAAAATGAAATCTAACATTTGATTAAAAGTTTACATTTTATTTATAGTTAAAACCAGATATTTACAGATAAACACATTTTCTCTCTTTCTGAAGTTAAATCTATTTGTTTTTTTCTTGTTTGCGGTCAGTTAAAATGAACCAAGTTATGTATTTTTATTTATCTTTAATAAATGTGAACATTTTTTTAAACTTTGTAGCACCGTTATTAGGACAATAATTTATTAAAAAATGACAGTCGTATAAGAATGAAATTAAAATAAGTAGAATAAGGGGCTGTAAAAACTCATTTGTATGTAAAAGTCGTTACAAAACAGAAATAATTTTGTGTTTTTGTTATCACAGATTAGTAATAAATTACATAAAATAATGAATTAAAACTTTTTATTTGTTTTTATCTCAAAGTTTGAAAACGTATTTCAAACCTTTTTGATAATTTATCTACTTTATTGATAAACTCCATGGAGTTTCATTCAGATTTGAATGCTTTTATTCTGAAATGTCCGACCTCACTTCCTGCCCCACCCCCCCTGCCCCCCCCAGTGGCTGTTCTGTGACCCTCCACCATGACTTTGCTGCAGACACCCTCGACCAATCAGAGTGCAACGCGCCATGCCTGCTGTGCCGGAGCCCTCTGCCGCTGAATACCTGGTTACCACGAACAGGCGACAAAACCACGTCCCACTTCTGGGTCGACGTTCGTGGAGCGCCGGCTGCCGAGCTCCCACGACCGCACGTTTCACTGCACGGTGGGCGACATTGACCCTGACGGTCCTCTGGGTCGATCGGGTTCGATAGCGGCTTCCTGTCCCCCAGGTGTCCACCGATAAGGCAACGCCGTCCTGCTGGTACGGGACGAACGGACCCCTGGCCGCTGGAGCTGTACCAGGGTACATCCGCCGGCTCTAGACCACCGACGACAGCCCGACCAAGAAACCGTCTACAGTGACCAGAACCAGAACCCCAGGACAGGAGCCAGACCAGGCACCAGAACCAGACCAGACCAGACCAGGACCAGACACAGACCAACCAGGACCAGAACCAGGACCAACAGGACCAGACCAGACCAGAACCAGGACCAGAGACCAGGACCAGGACCAACCAGACCAGGACCAGAACCAGGACCAAGGACCAGAACCAGAACCAGGACCAGAACCAGGACCAGGACCAGAACAAAACCAGTACCAGAACCAGGACCAGGACCAGGACCAGGACCAGAACCAGGACCAGAACCAGGACCAGGACCAGAACCAGGACCAGGACCAGGACCAGAACCAGGACCAGAACAAAACCAGTACCAGGACCAGAACCAGGACCAGGACCAGAACCAGGACCAGGACCAGAACCAGGACCAGAACCAGGACCAGGACCAGAACCAGGACCAGAACCAGGACCAGGACCAGAACCAGAACCAGGACCAGGACCAGGACCAGGACCAGGACCAGAACCAGGACCAGAACCAGGACCAGGACCAGAACCAGAACCAGGACCAGAACCAGGACCAGGACCAGAACAAAACCAGTACCAGAACCAGGACCAGGACCAGTACCAGGACCAGGACCAGGACCAGGACCAGAACAAAACCAGTACCAGAACCAGGACCAGGACCAGTACCAGGACCAGGACCAGGACCAGGACCAGGACCAGAACCAGGACCAGAACCAGGACCAGGACCAGAACCAGAACCAGGACCAGAACCAGGACCAGGACCAGAACAAAACCAGTACCAGAACCAGGACCAGGACCAGTACCAGAACCAGAACCAGGACCAGGACCAGAACCAGGACCAGAACAAAACCAGTACCAGAACCAGGACCAGGACCAGTACCAGGACCAGAACAAAACCAGTACCAGGACCAGAACAGAACCAGGACCTGAACCAGAACCAGGACCAGAACCAGGACCAGGACCAGAACAAAACCAGTACCAGGACCAGAACCAGGACCAGGACCAGGACCAGGACCAGAACCAGGACCAGAACCAGAACAAAACCAGTACCAGGACCAGAACCAGGACCAGAACCAGAACCAGAACCAGAACCAGAACCAGGACCAGAACAAAACCAGTACCAGGACCAGAACCAGGACCAGAACCAGAACCAGGACCAGGACCAGAACCAGGACCAGGACCAGGACCAGGACCAGGACCAGGACCAGGACCAGGACCAGGACCAGAACCAGGACCAGGACCAGAACCAGGACCAGGACCAGAACCAGGACCAGAGCCAGGACCAGGACCAGAACCAGAACCAGAGCCAGGACCAGGACCAGAACCAGGACCAGAACCAGGACCAGGACCAGAACCAGGACCAGAGCCAGAACCGCTTCCTCTCTGAACATGAGCTCTGAAATCCTGAAACATGGATGAGACTCTCAGATATTAAACCATCAACTGAGTTGATGTTTGCTGAAGAATCGGCTTCAGATTATTTCTGCCGTAATGTTTGACTTGGTTGAGTTGAAGCGATTAAGAGACACGATGCAGCAGATTAAGAGACATGATGCAGCAGATTAAGAGACATGATGCAGCAGATTAAGAGACATGATGCAGCAGATTAAGAGACATGATGCAGCAGATTAAGAGACATGATGCAGCAGATTAAGAGACATGATGCAGCAGATTAAGAGACATAATGCAGCAGATTAAGAGACATGATGCAGCAGATTAAGAGACACGATGCAGACTATGAGACACGATGCAGCAGATTAAGAGACACGATGCAGCAGATTAAGAGACATGATGCAGCAGATTAAGAGACATGATGCAGCAGATTAAGAGACATGATGCAGCAGATTAAGAGACATGATGCAGCAGATTAAGAGACATAATGCAGCAGATTAAGAGACATGATGCAGCAGATTAAGAGACACGATGCAGCAGATTAAGAGACATGATGCAGCAGATTAAGAGACATGATGCAGCAGATTAAGAGACATAATGCAGCAGATTAAGAGACATGATGCAGCAGATTAAGAGACACGATGCAGCAGATTAAGAGACACGATGCAGCAGATTAAGAGACATGATGCAGCAGATTAAGAGACATGATGCAGCAGATTAAGAGACATAATGCAGCAGATTAAGAGACATGATGCAGCAGATTAAGAGACACGATGCAGCAGATTAAGAGACACGATGCAGCAGATTAAGAGACATGATGCAGCAGATTAAGAGACATGATGCAGCAGATTAAGAGACATAATGCAGCAGATTAAGAGACACGATGCAGATTATGAGACACGATGCAGCAGATTAAGAGACACGATGCAGCAGATTAAGAGACATGATGCAGCAGATTAAGAGACACGATGCAGCAGATTAAGAGACATGATGCAGCAGATTAAGAGACATGATGCAGCAGATTAAGAGACATGATGCAGCAGATTAAGAGACATGATGCAGCAGATTAAGAGACATGATGCAGCAGATTAAGAGACACGATGCAGATTATGAGACACGATGCAGCAGATTAAGAGACACGATGCAGCAGATTAAGAGACATGATGCAGCAGATTAAGAGACATGATGCAGCAGATTAAGAGACATGATGCAGCAGATTAAGAGACATGATGCAGCAGATTAAGAGACATGATGCAGCAGATTAAGAGACATGATGCAGCAGATTAAGAGACATAATGCAGAGATTAAGAGAGACATGATGCAGCAGATTAAGAGACACGATGCAGACTATGAGACACGATGCAGCAGATTAAGAGACACGATGCAGCAGATTAAGAGACATGATGCAGCAGATTAAGAGACATGATGCAGCAGATTAAGAGACATGATGCAGCAGATTAAGAGACATGATGCAGCAGATTAAGAGACATAATGCAGCAGATTAAGAGACATGATGCAGCAGATTAAGAGACACGATGCAGCAGATTAAGAGACATGATGCAG
This sequence comes from Poecilia picta, assembly GCA_033032245.1. Taxonomy (NCBI): domain Eukaryota; kingdom Metazoa; phylum Chordata; class Actinopteri; order Cyprinodontiformes; family Poeciliidae; genus Poecilia; species Poecilia picta. The sequence goes on along the minus strand of CM065362.1, from coordinate 886,690 downwards.
CAGATTAAGAGACATGATGCAGCAGATTAAGAGACATAATGCAGCAGATTAAGAGACATGATGCAGCAGATTAAGAGACACGATGCAGCAGATTAAGAGACACGATGCAGCAGATTAAGAGACATGATGCAGCAGATTAAGAGACATGATGCAGCAGATTAAGAGACATAATGCAGCAGATTAAGAGACATGATGCAGCAGATTAAGAGACACGATGCAGCAGATTAAGAGACACGATGCAGCAGATTAAGAGACATGATGCAGCAGATTAAGAGACATGATGCAGCAGATTAAGAGACATAATGCAGCAGATTAAGAGACACGATGCAGATTATGAGACACGATGCAGCAGATTAAGAGACACGATGCAGCAGATTAAGAGACATGATGCAGCAGATTAAGAGACATGATGCAGCAGATTAAGAGACATGATGCAGCAGATTAAGAGACACGATGCAGCAGATTATAATTCAAATCATCGACTGAGGAGGAAAATCGAGAGATTTTTAATTGTTATAAATGTTTGAAAACTAAAAGTAAAGAATAAAAACTTGAAATAAAGAATTAAAGAGAGAAAACATGAAAACAGATTCAGATTGAAGAACAAGTCCTTCACTGTGACCTCATTGGCCGGTCACTGAGGTCACAGGTTCGCTGGACGGACCTGCAACATAACCAGTAAATCCTCAGACTGTTTTTTAGAACAGCTGATGAACTGAGAAGAACTGATGATGATGATGATGAAGAGGAGGGAGGTTTTCCTTCTTTTTCACCATCTTCATTTGATAGAGCTGCAGATAATTGAATATATGAGAAAATCTTCCTCGCGCAGATAGAAGAACTAATTTTAGGAGACAAAATCTAGAATTCAAAATGGCGGCCATGGTCATCACCAAAAACGTATTTTAGCAATAAATTTGCCAATATTTATCCCAGATAAATACTTCTGATGTCAAATCGTACATAATTGAAACCATAGAAAACATTTTTACTAATAATGTTTTTGGTTTTCAAAATGGCCGCCATGGTTGTCATGGAAAAATTCATCCATTTCAATGAATGTTTTTATATAGCTGTAGAAATCACATATATATAATCAAACATATTTACTTGATCTTCTGGTAGGCCTTTTTCAAAATGGCTGCCACGGTTGCCTTGCAGAAAATGTTTTTTCTAAAGTCAGCCGTAGTTATTGCCAGCGCTGCTCCACTAAGCAAGAATCTTAGCTATGCTAATGCTAAACTGCAAAGCACATTTTAAAAAGTACCAGAATACTAAACCACTAAACACCAGAAAGCAGGAGCTAATAGCTAACGCTAAACTGTTTAGCATGCTAAAACATTAGCAGAAACTAACGTTAAACTGCTAGACAAATAAAAATAAAGTAGAAGCTAACGCTAATGTCTCTTCTCCTTCCTGTTCTGAGACTCGAAACAGTAAAATCCTCCGTTTCTGTTTCTGCTGCATTTTGTCACGTTAAAGTTTTATGAACTTGACGAGACACAAAGTTCATCCAAGTCATGAAGATGGGAAACAATTCATGGCAATAACTGGTTTAAAAGGCTAAAAAATGGCCGCCGTTTTGAAATTCAAGTAGTTAAGGGGAAACATAACAATCATGCGACCTGAGAGGTTAGCATGCTAATGTTCATGTTCGTATGCTGCTGTAGCAGCGTTAGCGGAGAGCCAGCTGTTCTCAGGTCCAGATGCTCTGCAGGGATCAAACACACCGCCCCCTGGTGGACGGGTGGTGTCACAGCAGCAGACTGGAAAAGGTTCCTGGAGGATCTGCTGCTGCAGTCATGAAGAGAAGAACTTTGACTAGGACGGTGTGAGTCCGCCTCAAAGGAGGACTGTCCATTATGTAGCGACTAATGGAAACCATGAGCATGTCTGCTGCTGTCAGCCAGAAGCTTCACGTTTACCCCGTCATTAAGAAACTAATCCCCCGTTCACATCCGGTTCATCACATCCTGTTTAATGAACACATGAATTCAGCGGTGAGAACCAAATGACTCACATGTTTCCACGTCTTCAAATGTGACGCGTGTGTTTCAGCGTGGAGTCGGTCAGCGACGGACTCTTCCACACCGTAGAGCTGCTGATCCAGAACCGCTCCCTCAGCCTGGTGGTGGACAACGGCGCCCCCAAGAGTCTGGGCAAGCTGGGGCGCCAGCCCTCCGTCGACCACAACACCCAGCTCTACATCGGCGGTACACACACACACACACACACACACACACACACACAGAGCTGCATTTGTTCAGGTTGCTGTTTTCACTGCGCTCCACCAGGGGCGTCAGTGTGGAGGAAAATAATCACCAGCTAATCGATTAATCGCTAACTGGAATATTCAGACTGAAGGTTGATTGACTGAGGAATCAACCTTCAAAAACTGCAAAAGAAATATTTTACATTTAAAATGAAAACCCGTCTGTAGATCTGTTTGACCCAGAAATTCTGAAAAGGTTTGGAAACTAAAAATAGATCAATAAAAATCATGCAAACTTTATTCTCAAAATTTGACTTTAGAAATTAAAACTTTTTTTCTCACAATTTTTACTTTTTTCTCAGAATTCTGACTTTTATTTCATTATTTGGACTTTTTAATTGCATTCTTTGCCTCCTTGCTGTTTAATAGTTTAGATTAGCGGTTCTCAACGTGGGGTACCGCCCCCTGGGGTCCGTTCAGAGGACGGCAGGGGGCTGGCGGACATTTTTACCAAAGGGGGGGCTGGGATGCCTTAGGGGGGCGTTTGGTCAAAGGTCAACTTTACACCTTAAATGCACAACAACACCAGTTTAGACTTTGAGCAACTTGCTAAAACATTAAATCATGCTTGGCTGCAACATGGCGGCTCTTCTTCTATTCAGTGTTTGTAGCTGCTGTTAGCTTCTTGTTAGCTCCTCTCCTGCTACTGGTAGCTAAAATCACGATACTCTCACTGTGTCTCCCTCTGAAAAATGAACCATTTAAATAAATAAATCCCTCCATGGTGACACCAGATGGTTCATTTCATAGCGTTAACACCGGAGCTGTAAGTGGTTCGGTATGAAACGGAGGGATAGAACAACACAGCACTTTAAATTTCAATAATCAGAAAGCAGAAATTGTTTATGTTGTTTTAAAAGGTTTATGTCAGTCTGCCTTTTCCCCATCGATACGCTTCCCCACCGCCCAGCACCTTAGGGGTTAAAAAAAAACACTATGCGCACATTGAGCAAAACTCTGAAACAGGAGAAACGGGACATAAAACGGAGCAACGAACTAGATGTGAATTATGACATAAAAACAGAGAATCTGACGCTGAACAGTGAAAAATCAACACATGATGTGAAACATGACGATTAGGCAGCGCAGCAGGTGATGAGTGAAGATTATTGATGGTCAATAAACGATAAAATAAATGTAGCAACAGGAAAGAAACTACAGTGGACATAACAATAAACCAAGAGAGGATAAAACTAATCAAAGGAAACTAAATGGAAATTAATGAAGAACAAAATGCAAGAATAAAGTAAGAAACTAAAGTAAATACAGAGGAATAAACTGGTATGGCAAGACCTTTAGAGCAATAATTAATACAGAGACTGGCAAGAATAAACAGACACTATTTCCAGATAAAAGGTAAAATAATATTGTTGAAGTGAAAGTTTTGATTGACATAGTTACAGTTCTATCCATGTTTTAATGTCTCAGTCTTTTTGCAAATAGATCAAAGTTTAAACTTGTTCATCTTTTATCTGGTCATTTTTGTGCAACATTTAGCAACTAACATCATAAAATGTCACAGAACAAGAATATTTTTCCACTCTGATCGGCTGCTGGCCTACCGAGTTTAAGTTGACATCTGTAAAAGTGACTTTTATTCCCATGGCTTTGTTTTTTCTCTGGTAAATTATTTCTGATGGTAAGTAGAGAAACACGCAGGCCTTTCCTCAGGCTGATCTTAGTGCGTGTTCTCAGGAGTGCCCCCCCTGGTGGCCGCCTCAGGGCTGCGTCCCGGCCCGGACCGGCCTCTTCTGGGTTTCGACGGCTGCATCCACAAGGTCCGGATCAACGGAGAGATGCAGGACCTGACCTTCAGAACCGCAGCAGGAGCGCCGGGCAAGGTGAGACTGACCTCTGACCTCTGGTTCAACTCCTCCCATCACTGATGTGGATTCAGACTTTAACCTCAGAATTAAAACCTTTCACAAAAATTTGACATTAAACTCAAAACTTTGACTTAATTTGAGACAGAATTAATTTTTTAATATTAGAATTCAACATTTTCTCTTGACGTCAGACTAATTCTTTTACTTTTCCTCAGAAGTTTAACAGTTTTTGTCAGAATTGTGATTTGATCTGGTGACCAGCTGTGAATTGTTGCTTTGTAAATAAAGTTAACCGGAGCGTTTGTCCAGGGCCCGGCGGTTCTGGTCGGGTGCCATTCCTGCAGTGTGTGCGCAGCTGGAGCCTGCAGGGAGGGAGGTCAGACCGGGGTCACCTGCAGCTGCCCTCCAGGCCGCGTGGGGGCGCTGTGTGACGAGGCGGCGGCCAGCGACCCCTGTCAGGACGTCAGGTGAGCCGGTCCGGTCCGGTCCGGTTCGGCTCCTTCTGAATCAAAACATGACTGAATGAGGAAAAGTTAGAGCAGAATATGTAGCATCCTTTCTGTCTTAAAGGGCCGGTATCATGTTTTATCATGACTCCTTCATCAGAAACAAACCTGGAGTTTTGCTTTGGCTCCTTTGTGCTTGTTCCTCTAATCTCCATGGCAACCATTCAGCTGTGAAACGCCTGGCTGGCCGTAGCCCCGCCTTCGAGGCGCAGCTCCTCCCCTCACTCAGGTCCTACAGACTAGCCAGCAGCTATTAGCGTCAGCAACACTGGTAAAAACATTAAAGGGTTAACAGAGGAACCATGCTGGATGACTTCCTGGAGGCGGAGCTTCAAGAAGAGTTTTTAAAGAGACAGAGGCCCAATTTAAAGATGTTAGAACAGGAAGTAACATTTCTTTTAAACCATTTTTGATGCATTTAGCATTTTTATAGAACTGAAGGTAGCTTGGAAAACACGACACCGGCCCTTTAAATCGGCCGTGAGCAGCTGACTGTCCCCCCCCCCCCAGGTGTGTCCATGGTACCTGCGTTGCCACGGCGTCGGCCCACAGCTGCCGCTGCGCTGACGGCTACCAGGGCCCGTCCTGCGACCGCCCCGCCTGCAGCTGCGCCCACGGCGAGTGCCGGGCCTCCGAGTCCGGGGTTCTGGTCTGCCACTGCGAGCCGGGCTTCACCGGACCCACCTGCAGCACGGGTAAGCCGGGCGCCCCGCCGACCTCTGACGTCTGACCTCTGACCTCACCGCCTGCGCCCCCCCCGCTGCAGAGCTGCGCTGCCGGGCCGAGCCGCTGCGGGAGCAGCTGAAGCGGCACCAGGCCCTGCGGACCTGCACCTCCACCAGCAGGGTGCCGCGCGTGGCGTGTCCCCGGGCCTGCCAGGCGGCGGCGCCGCCCGGCGTCTGCTGCGGCGTCACCAAGACGCGCCGGCGGAAAGTCGCCTTCCGCTGCACCGACGGCTCGGCGTACGCAGAGGAGCTGGAGACGGCGCTGGAGTGCGGCTGCGGCCGCTGCCCGCTGTAGGCCCCGCCCCCAGGCTGCAGGCCCCGCCCCCAGGCTGCAGGCCCCGCCCCCAGCTGCAGGCCCCTCCCACCAGAGGAGCGGCCCTGGACACTCAGAGAAAATATATTGTAAAATATATGTGAGAAACATAGAACTTATTTTTATTATGGATTTTTCTAAGATGATAAAAGGACTCATAAGTTGTTTTTAATGTTTCATAGTATAAAAATATTTTCTACCTTTGTAATAAACTAGATTAACATTCCTTAAAGAATCTGAATTTAAAAGTTTTAATGTAAATCTTTATGAATATTTCCTCTAACCAATCGATTGGCGTGACATTAATGTGAGAAGAGGCTCCGCCCACCAGGAGCGGCCATCTCCTTCGCACTGGACCCCTCTGACCTCTGACCTCTGACCTCAGCTGCAGTCGACTCGGATCCAAGCTCCTGTTTCTCTGCCATTTTTTCCTTCTCCGAGCGTCTGGAGGTCGTGAACCAGGCCCAGTTTCCATCGGAGTAACGGGTCCATCAGAGGTTCCTCCTCAGGGATCCAGCAGGTTTTCTGTCCAGTCCAGCTGCTGTGGACGGTTTGGATGGACCAAACCGGGCTGAACCGGACCGGCGGTTCTGAAACCGATCCAGCAGCGTAACAAATGTGAAACCGTTTGGGGATCAAACTCCTCCTCCTCCTCTCACCCGACGCCACAGAAACAAAATGGCGTCTGTCCGTAAATGGGAAACTGATAAAGATTCACATTTTCACGTTTTTGTTTCTGCTGCTTCTACAAACGACCAAAAACTAAAAAAATGTTTTTTTGTGGGTTTTTTTACAATAATTTTAGGGTTTTTAGTGTCTTGGAAATGAGCCAATCAGCAGGCAGTGCCCTGTTACCTAGCAACCCTGGAGAAGTCCCGCCCCGTTACCTAGCAACCAGAGCAGAGTTCCATCCGATATTTTTTTACTTTATGCAGGTTGTAAAGACACAACATCAAAACCAGCTATTAAGAGATTTGACTCGTATTTAAGCTAATAAAATATGAGCTAAAACCAAAAGGAAGTTTAATAATATTTCGCCCTCTTGTTGACTGTGTAGGAGGCCCTACTTCTGCTTTTCAAAGATGTACCGCCCTTCACAGCCGTTTTCGGCTGAGGGTCAACGTTGAGTCGGGCCAGAAGCAGCTTCTTTGGATTTAAAGTGACCTAAAAAGCTCAGAGAATGAAATGACTTGTTTTGCCATAAATGTACGGAGTATGTTGTGTGTAGACCAAAGGCTGCCCCTCTGCCCGGGTGGAGAGCCAACCCCCGCGGGACCAAACACCAGCAGCTCCTGTCACGACTCTTCCTCTTCCTCCACTGGACTTCATACAGGAAGTGTAACGGGGCGGCCATCTTGGAGCTACTGGAACGGTTTAAGTTTTGTTTACATCCTGCATGTTGTAGCGTCTCCCTGGCTTCGCGCTCCTGGACCGAATGGCGGCTCATTAGATACCGAACATCGACGAGCTGAAAAGGTTCCGACCACCAGGGACAGAACCAAGACCTGCAGGACGCCGGACCTCCAGGACCCACTTTGGGACCCCAGGTTTACCCTCAGCGACTGAACCTGCAGCACTTCCTCCTCCTCCTGCAGGCATCCCATGTGGCTCCGCCCACTTCGACTCCTCCCACTTCGACTCCTCCTACATGTGGCTCCGCCCACTTCAATTCCTCCCACTTTGACTCCTCCTACATGTGGCTCCGCCCACTTTGACTCCTCCTACATGTGGCTCCGCCCACTTTGACTCCTCCTCCATGTGGCTCCCCCACTTTGACTCCTCCTACATGTGGCTCCGCCCACTTTGACTCCTCCTCCATGTGGCTCCTCCCACTTTGACTCCTCCTACATGTGGCTCCGCCCACTTTGACTCCTCCTCCATGTGGCTCCTCCCACTTCGACTCCTCCTACATGTGGCTCCGCCCACTTCGATCCTCACTTACTCCTCCATTGGCTCGCCATTGACTCTCTCATGTGGCTCCCATTGATCCTCTCCATGTGGCTCCCCCACTTTGACTCCTCCTACATGTGGCTCCGCCCACTTTGACTCCTCCTCCATGTGGCTCCTCCCACTTTGACTCCTCCTCATGTGGCTCCGCCCACTTTGACTCCTCTCATGTGGCTCCTCCCACTTTGACTCCTCCTACATGTGGCTCCCGCCCACTTTGACTCCTCCTCATGTGGCTCCTCCCACTTTGACTCCTCCCCTTTCGCCACCGATCTCTCATTGCTCCTCCCTTTGACCCTGCTCCCGCCCACCTTGACTCCTCTTACATGTGGCTCCGCCCACTTTGACTCCTCCATGTGGCCCCGCCCACCTTGACTCCTCTTACATGTGGCTCCTCCCACTTTGACTCCTCCTGCATGTGGCCCCGCCCACTCTCTCTGGCCCCGCCCAACCCGTCTGATGATGACGGTTCATTGTGAACAGAATAAACCTCAGCTACTAGTTATTGACAGTAACTAAACTGATCTGTACTCTCACCTGTAAAGGTCGTAGGTTACATTTTGTGATTATAACTGATGGTTTAATTGAATGTTGGAATTAAACGTCTATTGAAACCACCGAAGTCGTTGGTGTCTGACGTCAGCATTGAGTTTGATCCCTGAAGGAGGAAGTTATTCTGTTTCTGTTCAGAACTGGATCAACTTTTATGAAATTCATGTTTTTCTGCTTCTGCTGAGGTTAAAGTTCTAATGTGGTTTGTCCAGTAGAGGTCAGTACTGAGGCCGTCAGTCACACTAATGCAGGTGAGTCCAAAGTGGGACCTGCAGGGTCCTGCATGTTTGAGTCTCTCCCTGGTTTAACTCACCTGGATCAAATGATGAAACATTAGAGGCCTAAGGAGGAAAATGTTGCCACCAGGGACCAGGACATGCAGGACGCCGGACCTCCAGGTCCCACTTTGGACTCACCTGAGCTAAGGCTAACATTAGCCTATCTAATGCTATTGGCAGGTCCAGGCTATCCATATCTAATGCTATCCATGCTAATGGCCAACCGAGGAACAGACAGTCCAGGTGATGTCCAGCCTCTCCAGTTCTGGTTGCTAAGTTACCGTCGGCCTATCAGCAAACAGATCAATAGCTTCTGATGGGATTTAGTTTCCTGTTTTAAGGAAGTAGACATTGTAGGACAAGAGTGTTAGTTTTGGCACTGAAGCTGCTCCGTACGCGTCTCAAGGTGAGCTGTGAGTCAAACCGTCTTCGTCTTCAAAGGAACGACCTTTGACCTCCAGGTGACCCGCTGAGCGTCGGCTCCTCGTGTTGCTGCCGTTTCTTTGACCTTCATTTTACTGCAACTCGCTCATGTCCCAGAGCTGCTGCTGCTGATTGGTTCAGCAGTGTGTGACGTCATCACTGACGTTTAAAAGCTTCCTGAAAGTCGTTTCTAAAGAAGCTTTTCAATGGTTTTCTTTGGCGCCATCAGGTGGCCAAATGTCAGAAGTGCCGTTTTAAGCTTCTACACCTGCAGAACCAGAACCAACCAGTGACTCACCTGCCTGTTTACCAGTGGGGTCCAACATGAGGCACGGGGGCAGTTTATGGTCCCAGATTGCAGCTCTAGGAGCCACAGGAGACTTTTTATTATATTAACTAAATATTTTAATGAAGCTCTTTATTCATCGACAGTTTTGTTCTGCCACATTTTATCGTTTAATTTTGTGTTTATTTAGTTTCTTTGGCCCGACAAATAGTTGTTACCATGGTAACCCTAACCAGGATTTCAGGAGGTTCAGTGAAGGTGAGCAGAAAAAGCTGACAGTTTCTCTTCTAAATGCTTCATGTCAACGTTTTCTGAGTCCAGGTCCCGGTTTTTATCTGAAGAGTGGAGGTTCTATCAGAACCGACCAGAACCGACCAGAACTCGGCGACATCAGTTGAAGTTCTCAGAGAAAAAAGCGAGTTGTGACTGAAGAAACAGCGCGGTTCTGTTTAATGACCCGGTTTTATTTTCACAGCAGTTGGGAAACGCTTCCCGGACCAGAACAGAAACACACAGCAGAACCTGGTCCTGTCCGGGTCAGAACAGGGCCTGGCTGAGCGCCTGCAGCAGGTCCAGCTCCATGTAAACCCGGCAGAACGACAGGAAGACGCCGACGGCCGAGAACCCGATCAGAACCCACAGAACCCGAGCGCTGAAGTACAGAGGAGCCAAGCTGGAAGAGAGCAGAGCAGAACTTCAACAGAACATGAACAGAACCGCCTTCATGGATCCGTTTCTGCTGCGGAGCAACTGGTTCTGGTTTTAGAGCGTTTTCTAGTTTTTATTAGTGTTTAATACGTTGCTTCACTTTTAGGTGCAGGAGCCAAAAGGATCAAAGAATCGTGATTATGTTTATGTCATTTCCAGATAAAGTTTTAAATTACTGTTGACCAATCAGCTGACTGGACTAATCTGCCCAGCGCCACCAGGGGGCGCCAGGAGCGCTGCAACTTGCCAACAAACAACGTAAACTGTGTAATTTCACATCAGTTTGAAAAGCTAATAAATAGAATCACAAACACAGTTTTATTAAGTCTGCAGCTCCAGGGTGTTTCAGTTTCTCCCATTACAAATGTTCATTTATTTCAGTTACCAAAGTTTTCACCTTCAGTTTGTGTTATTTCATTATCCATTACAACCTTGGTTGTAAGTTTAGCAACTAAATATTTTAATCTCAGCTGGTTAAATATTAAAGTTCTGCAGCAGAACCAGAACCGCCAAACCCGACCCAAAGTGCCTACCGTCCTTGAGGCCGACTCGCGTAGCCCCAGAAGTAACACAGCCTCCAAACGGAAAGCAAAACCGCAAAGCTGACAGCCTGCAACACACACACACACAACACACACACACACCACACACACACACACACACACACACACACACTCTTAGAGAGGTCAGAACCGGTGTTTGGGCCGGGTTCTGGCGGCCGGCGGCTCACCTTGGCTGAAGAAAACTCCGGACGTCCACAGGATGGTGATGAAGATGGGAAAGTACTCCGAACAATTCGCTCTGAAACAATGACAGAAAGTCACCACCAGGGGCGCCAGAGAGCCTGTAGCACCAACAGAGACCAACTTCCTGCAGGCGGGAACAAAACTACCACGGCGCTTTGCAGACTGAAAAAAGGAGTTTATGATTGTCAAAATACTTCCTAGAAGAAAACATTGATTTTTATTTTTCTAGGAAATGTAAATGTAGTTGTTACATGGGGCGGCCAGCAGGTGTCACTGTTCAGCTTCTGTTGTTCAAACCCCCTGCCAAGATGGAGGCCACTTTTTGTTCTCAAATAAACACTGAAAATGTTTATTTCTCTTGTTTTAATTGCTTCAATAATAAAGTAAACAGACAATGTTAAAAAACTAAAGGAGTCTAATTTGTAAATCACTGTTGATCAGAAATAGTAAGAGGATTTTGAAGAACTGATGCATGAAATGACAGGTGAACATTATCAGAAACTTCATTTTTTTATATTTGGAAACAAAGGTTGGGCAGCGCATGTTGATTTTAGCAAAGTGTGATTAATAAAAACATTGTTAATAAAAAAACGGTTTGTCAAATATCTGAATAATGTCACAGTCAAACGTTCATATAAAACCCCACAGCCAGAAAAATATTATTCTTGATTAGTGTATTGTTATAGTAAATATTAGTTTTTAAATTATTTTTAATTTTAGCAATTTTACTGTTATTTTCTTTTTATAATTTTTTTGTTTATTTTACTTATTAAAATAATAATAATACCTATTATTATTATTAGTCTGACAGATCTCGGTCCATTTTTTCTCCAGAACCATGTTTTGTCATTTTCAGGTCTAAATGTTATAAAACCACATGAATCTCGTTAATGTAAAGGTCAAAGGTCACATTAAAGGTGGAAAAATGACAGCAACCCAGCATTTATCATGAAAAAAATTATCTTATGATAAATTTAAGTTATTAATGTTGAAATAAAACCCAGTTATTTTTAAATTATTTTTGCCATGTTGTACTTCTTGTTTCACAGGAGTGTAAATAAATATTAGTTTGATGAAATGCGGTTATTATGTGCAGCTTATTGATATGAATCTGATTTTTTATAGGCCTCTGCATTCGGCCGAACTCGTCTGAGGGATTTTGATCGATTGGGTTCCACTTTAAATGATCAGCCTTTTTAATGACATTTGGTTCACATGTGCATCTTGTCAGGATGTACAAACTAGTCCAAACCCAAACGGTCCAAACCCAACAGGAAGTCGGACATTTTGGATCAAAGCCGCTTTTTTATAGACGTCGTATCTTTTCGAACTTGTCATTCAGCTTTTGACTTCAAAATCACTCAGCAGAGTCTGGAGACATTGAAGGTAAAAAGTTATCAAATAATTTTTTGTACCTCAAAGCATGTGGGCGTGGCTAAGTGTCAAACTACTCGCCATGAGACATCAAGGTTCAAAAACTCCCACACACAAAGTCACAGCTGCATCATTATAGACCAGCCCTCATCAGTCCCACGGTCAACTGACGACATCGCCTAAGCCCCGCCCCCTTCCAACAGGAAGTCACTGGTTTTTTGATTCCTACGGGTTTAATCCTGTGCTGACTGACATAAAATCACCTGATGATGAAGTCTGTCGATGCTGCCTGCTGGCTGAATGGCCTCGCCATAAGCATACGGCCGTCTCTAAATCACACATTCATCATCTGATTTGCACAAAACCTGTTATGTATGACTGGACATGTATGACCTCTGAAGAGGCCAGTAGTATTAGTATTATATTGGAATTTGGCTCAAGGACAAACCCGATATTGTTCCAACAATTGCATCTCCCTTATTATATGCTCCAAATTCTTATGTGCATCGTAATGGATCGTTGCATTGGAGTGGTAGATTTAGGACATCGCTAACGCCCCGCCCACTCAGAGAAGATGATGAAAACAATATGGTGACTCATTCTGCTTCACCCTGTATGTTACATGAGATTGAAACTTTATCCACTAGAGGACATAGAGGCTGATTGGTATCATTTTTACCAAGCAGCCTGGCAAAAATGATAATCATTTTAATTATCATTTTTATTAGTACCATTTTCTGTTTCCTCTTTCATTTTTCATCAACTTATCCTATTGTTATCGTTTTGTACAGCACTTTGGTGCGGTTTCAAAAAACTGCTCTATGAATAAATTTGACGTTGTGGGGACTTTACACCGATTTCCACTGATTTTCTACATCCTAACCCAAAAACAGTGTCTCCCCTCATGGGGACTAGGATTTGTCCCCACAAGGAGCAGAGGTTCACACACACACACACAGAGACACACACACACAGAGACACACACACACACACACACACACACACACACACACACACACACAGGTACTGACTGGGCTCTGAAGATCCGCTCGAACTCCGGCGGCCCACTGATGCAGGGCGGAGACACCGAATACTTCCTCCTGGCATAAATGACCTGCAGGGAAAAGTAAGCTGCGCACACACACACACACACACAACACACACACACACACACACACACACACCGTCATGCTCGCCTTCATCAGGCTGATTTTCATACGGGTTTATATTTTCCGGGTCGGTTCCGACCGGACTGTGGGAATATTGGAGGTCCGCTGTGTCAACACTGGATGCAAATTAATTCATAAAAGCTTCAGACAAATAAACAGTTTATCACCAAGGACATCAACCAGTAGGACGTCGATACAACCGGACCCAGTTCCTGGTTCTTACCTTGCTCCAGAACTCCCAGTACGGTGACGGCGCCCAGTCCGACTGCCTCGTCCAGCATGGCTGCAGGCCGACGGGTGAGACTGAGGCTGGGACCAGGGGGAGAGCAGACACCTGCAGGGGGCGGAGCCAAAAACGACAGGGGGCGGGGCCACGTCAGACATGCTGGAGGAGGCGGAGCCACAAGAGGGAAAAAGAGCAACTCTTGAAAGAGCCAAAGAGTAGAAAATAATTAAATTCACAAAACATGAAAAAATAAACTTTCATTGAGTATTACGGAAGCCCGTTTCTATGGAGTGCTGTTACTATTGGAAGCCCGTTTCTATGGAGTGCTGTTACTATGGAAGCCCGTTTCTATGGAGTGCTGTTACTATGGAAGCCCGTTTCTATGGAGTGCTGTTACTATGGAAGCCCGTTACTATGGAGTGCTGTTACTATGGAAGCCCGTTACTATGGAGTGCTGTTACTATAGAAGCCCATTTCTATGGAAGTCTGTTGCTATGGTAACCCGTTACTATGGAAGTCTGTTACTATGGAAGCCCGTTACTATGGAAGTCTGTTGCTATGGTAGCCCGTTACTATGGAAGTCTGTTGCTATGGTAGCCCATTTCTATGGAAGTCTGTTGCTATGGTAGCCCGTTACTATGGAAGTCTGTTACTATGGAAGCCCGTTACTATAGAAGTCTGTTGCTATGGTAGCCCGTTACTATGGAAGTCTGTTACTATGGAGTGCTGTTACTATGGAAGCCCGTTACTATGGACTGCTGTTACTATAGAAGCCCATTTCTATGGAAGCCCGTTTCTATGGAAGTCCGTTACTATGGAAGCCCGTTTCTATGGAAGTCTGTTACTAGGAAGCCCGTTCTATGAGTGCTGTTACTATGGAAGCCCGTTTCTATGGAAGTCTGTTGCTATGGTAGCCCGTTTCTATGGAAGCCCATTTCTATGGAAGTCTGTTACTATGGAAGCCCATTTCTATGGAAGCCCGTTTCTATGGAAGTCTGTTACTATGGAAGCCCATTTCTATGGAAGTCCGTTACTATGGAAGCCCGTTTCTATGGAAGTCTGTTGCTATGGTAGCCCGTTTCTATGGAAGCCTGTTTCTATGGAAGTCCGTTTCTATGGAAGTCCGTTTCTATGGAAGCCGTTTCTATGAAGCCCGTTTCTATGGAAGCCTTTCTATGAGTCCGTTTCTATGGTAGTCCGTTTCTATGGAAGCCGTTCTATGGAAGTCTGTTTCCGCCACTCTGGTTAAAAAAATAAAAATAAATAATTTCGATATTATTGGAGGAAAGAATAAATAAAACAAAAATAAGAGACTTGGAGACGGGCGAGTCAGACGGCAGCAAGGCGGGGTGTGGGAAAAGCCAAAAAGTGAAAAAAAAAACTACAAAAATTTTTTAAAATGAGATAAACTCTTGCAGTAGGCGGAGCTAAATAAATAAAAATAGTACCTTCACCTTTCTAAAGAATGCGTTACCACACATGATTGGACGAAAGAAATGAACTTCAATCCAAACATGAACACCAGACTGAACAAAAACTAACTTTATATTATTAAATATTACTGACTCACTTCAGTTGCATTTCACTTCACCAACTCGCAGCTGTGCATCGTCTCCACAAATAAACATGTCACCCTAAATATGTTGTAATTTTCCTAATTACCTGAAAAATTATGTCATATTTCTCACCTATAGATGTGATTTTCTTCCTCGCACATCTTCATTTCTCCATTTTATTTTATTTTAACTCACTAACACCAATAATAAACATTCTCCACCCAGAATGCATTGCAGCGTAAACATGGCGGCGTCCATGACAGTAATTTATAAAAACTGTCTACGGTATTTTATTTATTGCATTTCAGTGATTTTTGAGAATAGGGACAAACTGGGTTTCAATTTTCCCAAAATTTGTAAGATTATTTTTCAACTTTATTTCTCATATTTGAATACATGTTTTGGAAATGTAGATGCTAAACTGCAGGCTCTCAGTTGCAACATTTTTTTAAATTACATTTTTAATCGACCTGACCCAGAACGTTGTCATCACCATCTGACAAAAATAAATAAAAATAATTTTTAATGACCTTGTTAGTGATATTTTTACTCATTTTACAGAAATTCTTAAGAAACAGAATACATATTCTTTAAAACAATAAAAAAGTCCATCTGACGGAGTTGACACAGAGCTGAAGGTGACAAACTAGTGAGTAGAATGAAAAACTTGGTACATGTGAAGTAATGCAAGTTATGTAAAATACATTAAAATGAATGAACATTTAAGTGAGATTTGACAACAATTTCACTGAAAGAGTCAGAAAAACTCTGATGGAGGTGACAAAAAGCCAATTTAATTTGAAAATATATTTTGTGTATATTTTATTCAAATGTTGTGCTTTATCCATAGGACCTGTTTTGTCCCGTTTCTCAAGAATCACTGATTTACATTTTTTAAAGTGTTCAAATGCTGTTTCAACTAATCGCGGATCCATTATTAACAAACCATCAGTTATATTTCAAATTAAAAGCATCAACATTAATCACTTTTAATAATGGTGGAAGTTTTTCTCGTATTTTACAGATACATTTTTACAAATGAATTTTTGTTGCTGAAATAATGTGAAATTATTTAAAATGTGTTCAACTGGCCTTGAGATCAAGGATGAAACTTTATTTTCTACTTTTGAAAAAGCCGAATGAATCATGATGATCATGTTTCCGGGTAAAAACCAAACAAACCGCAGATTTGTTTCTAGAGAACTATATTTACATAATACTCTTGTTTTACAGAGAACCATATCAAAAGTATAAAATACTTACAAAATTCAGCTGCAATATATAAAAATAACTTCTATCTTCTCCAGATCTTTAGGAAAGGTTTACATAACAAAAATATATTTATAGACATTTACAGAGAGCCGTTTGGGCCCAGAGAGCAGAACCGAGCCGAACACGGAAACAGTACAGTAGATAATCAGAAAACATCCCGAGGCGACGCTACGATCTGGATCAGAACCGCTTCACCTCCTAAAACCTGGACCTGCAGCAGATTAACGGGTTTTTTCTGCTGGATCAGACGCTGAAGGTCAGATTATAACCTGCGGCCTGGCAGACGGGACTCGGGGCTCAGGCTGCCTGGCAGACGGGACTCGGGCTCAGGCTGCCTGGCAGACGGGACTCGGGGCTCAGGCTGCCTGGCAGACGGGACTCGGGGCTCAGGCTGCCTGGCAGACGGGACTCGGGGCCCAGGCTGCCTGGCAGACGGGACTCGGGGCCCAGGCTGCCTGGCAGACGGGACTCGGGGCCCAGGCTGCCTGGCAGACGGGACTCGGGGCCCAGGCTGCCTGGCAGACGGGACTCGGGGCCCAGGCTGCCTGGCAGACGGGACTCGGGGCCCAGGCTGCCTGGCAGACGGGACTCGGGGCCCAGGCTGCCTGGCAGACGGGACTCGGGGCCCAGGCTGCCTGGCAGACGGGACTCGGGGCCCAGGCTGCCTGGCAGACGGGACTCGGGGCTCAGGCTGCCTGGCAGACGGGACTCGGGCTCAGGCTGCCTGGCAGACGGGACTCGGGGCTCAGGCTGCCTGGCAGACGGGACTCGGGGCTCAGGCTGCATTTCCTGCAGGTCCAGAAGGTTCTGCTTTGCATAAACAGAACCAACTGTTGTTGTTTCCATAAATTTCCCTACAGTATGAAAATGAAGCTTCAGGTCGGAGGCAGGGGAGAACAAGATGGCCGCCACTGGGGGGGGGGGGGGGGGGGGCAGTCCAGTGGGTCAGTAGTACTCCGTCAGAATTACAGGCCTGGCAGAACCAGAACCAGAACCAGGAGGTCCTTCTGGGAGCGGAACCAGAGCTGGGATTGGACAGGAAGTGGGTCAAACCTCTGGGTCGGGTTCTGAGGTTCTGACGGCCGATGATGTCATCAGCAGGGCTCAATAAATACGTGGTGAAACCGATTCAGACCCAGTGAACCGGTTCTGCTCTCCAATCAGAACCGACCGAGCATCAGACCTGCTGTCTGACTGGTTACCAGAACGAACCAATCAGAGAGCAGAGCCACAGTCTGATTGGTTGGTCTGCTGTGACATCAGTTTATTCAAACTGAAGGGGCGTGGCCTAAACAGGAAGCTGGTCCAGTCTGGAGCCAGTGACCAGGATGAGGCGGGTCGGACCCAGAACCGGGTCAGACTCAGAACCGGGGCGGGTCCAGAACCGGGTCGGACCCAGAACCGGGTCAGACTCAGAACCGGGTCGGACCCAGAACCGGGTCGGACTCAGAACCGGGTCAGACCCAGAACCGGGGCGGGTCCAGAACCGGGTCGGGTCCAGAACCGGGTCGGACTCAGAACCGGGTCGGACCCAGAACCGGGTCAGAACCGGGTCGGACTCAGAACCGGGTCGGACCCAGAACCGGGTCAGAACCGGGTCGGACTCAGAACCGGGTCGGACCCAGAACCGGGTCAGAACCGGGTCGGACCCAGAACCGGGTCGGACTCAGAACCGGGTCAGAACCGGGTCAGACCCAGAACCGGGTCGGGTCCAGAACCGGGTCGGACCCAGAACCGGGTCAGAACCGGGTCAGACTCAGAACCGGGTCGGACCCAGAACCGGGTCGGACTCAGAACCGGGTCAGAACCGGGTCAGACCCAGAACCGGGTCGGGTCCAGAACCGGGTCGGACTCAGAACCGGGTCGGACCCAGAACCGGGTCAGAACCGGGTCGGACTCAGAACCGGGTCGGACCCAGAACCGGGTCAGAACCGGGTCGGACTCAGAACCGGGTCGGACCCAGAACCGGGTCGGACTCAGAACCGGGTCGGACCCAGAACCGGGTCGGACTCAGAACCGGGTCAGAACCGGGTCGGACCCAGAACCGGGTCGGTCCTGGTCAGACCCAGAACCGGGTCAGAACCGGGTCGGACCCAGAACCGGGTCGGACTCAGAACCGGGTCAGAACTGGGTCGGACTCAGAACCAGGTCGGACCCAGAACCGGGTCGGACCCAGAACCGGGTCGGACTCAGAACCGGGTCAGAACCGGGTCGGACCCAGAACCGGGTCGGACTCAGAACCGGGTCGGACCCAAGAACCGGGTCGGGTCCTGGTCAGACCCAGAACCGGGTCAGAACCGGGTCAGAACCGGGTCAGAACCGGGTCGGTCCTACGTGTGTCCGGCCAGCAGCTCGTCCAGGTCGGCCATCCACTCCTGGCTGCTCTGGCCCTTGAGCAGCGAGTCGACCAGTTCGCTCTCGGCGGCGAAGCTTCCTGCCGCCGCGTTGTAGCCGAACGACAGCTGCTGCTGCTGGGCGCCGCCGCGGCTCACCTGGTAACCCTGGTTACACGGCGGCGCCTGGCGCCCGCCGGCCGGCGGCGGGCCGTACGCCGCCGGGTCCTGATTGGCTGGCTGCTGCTGAGTCTGAGCGACCGGCGGCGCCCTCTGCTGGGCGGCCATGTTGGTCTGCATCATCTGCTGGGTGAGGCCCGGAGCGGCGCGGCCGCCGAAGGAGGGGGAGCCGGCGGCCATCTTGGGGATGCGTGGCTGCTGCATGTGGAAGGCGTTGGCGGCGAAGGCGTTGGCGTGCAGCGCGGCGTCGCCGGCCGGCTGCTGCCAGGCGGCGCCCGCCATGGCTCCGCCCATCCCGCCCGCCTGCATGCGCGTGGCGCTCAGCTGCTGCTGCTGCTTCAACATGGCGGCGCCGGGCGGCTTCAGCAGCTGCTGCTGCGGCAGCGGCCTGTAGGCGGCGCCGATGGGGCCCAGCGGCCGGCGCTGCTGGCCGGGGTGAAGGGTCAAGCCGCCGTACAGCGAGTCCACGCCGGCTCCGCCCCCTCCGCACGACGGCAGGCTGATGTCGGCCTGACTGGCCGCAGGGGGCGGGGCCACGCCGCCGCCGGGCCCCGCCCCCTGCGCCAGGCTCATTCCCATCATGCCCTGGTTCTGGGGGAACATGCGGGCGCCGGGGGCGGGGCTTCCCATGGAGCCCATGTTGCTGATTGGCTGAGAGGAACCTGAGGAAAAAAGCAAAAAATAAATATTTGACAGTTTCTGTAGAAAGGAAGTAAATTCTGATCCAAACTGTTCTGGTTCTGGGAACCAATCAGGACCAGCAGAGACCCGAACCGCCTCCTCAACCAGGAAGTTACCAGGCTGGGTTTTAACCAATCGTCGAGTCGGTTCGTTGCTAGGCAACCTGCAGCCGAGGAACGAACCGACTCAGCCGTTCCCTTGGTAACCAAGACAACCAGAACCATGTTGCAGCCATTGATGTCTTACAATAAACTCTGAGCAGCAACTCGCAGCAGCAGCAGCAACAGCTGCAGCAGCTACAGCAGCAGCAGCAGCAGCGGCAGCAGCAGCTGCAGCATCAGCAGCAGCACAGCTGCAGCAGCAGCAGCAGCTGCAGCTACAGCATCAGCAGCAGCTGCAGCTACAGCATCAGCAGCAGCTGCAGCTACAGCATCAGCAGCAGCTGCAGCTACAGCATCAGCAGCAGCTGCAGCAGCAGCAGCTGCAGCAGCTACAGCAGCAGCAGCAGCTACAGCATCAGCAGCAGCTGCAGCAGCTACAGCAGCAGCAGCAGCTACAGCAGCAGCAGCAGCAGCTACAGCAGCAGCAGCAGCAGCAGCAGCAGCTGCAGCAGCAGCTGCAGCAGCAGCAGCAGCAGCAGCAGCAGCAGCAGCTGCAGCAGCAGCAGCGGCAGCAGCAGCAGCTACAGCAGCAGCAGCTGCAGCAGCAGCGCCTCCCGGAGGACGAGCTGACGAACTGCTGCCATCGACAGCTTTAGAAGCAGCAGAACCTGCTGGGAGAGGTTCTGGTTCTGGTTCTGGTCCTGGTCCTCCGGTCCTGCCGGGTCCGGCTGAGCGGTCCTACCTGTGAACGGCCCGACGTTCTGCTGGGGAAACGGGTTCTGGCCGGCGGCCGGACCCGGCTGGTCCTGGTACTGCGGCGGCGGTCGGGTCAGGTGTCGCTGCAGCTGCTGGTCCTGCCGCTGCTTCTCCTGCAGCACGTTGGGACATTTTTAGGGTTTTATTCTTCAGATTCAACTAGAAACGATTCTTCAGCTCATTTCTCAAAATAGTTTTTTATTTTTCGGGTCATCTGATGACCTTTGACCCCTCCCCAGGTGCTTTACCTGTTCGGCCAGCAGCTGCATGAACTGCTGCTGCTTCTTCTGCTGCTCCAGCAGCTGCTGCTGCTGCTTCAGCGCCGCCATCGGGTCCCTCAGGAAGGCCGCGTTGCCGTGGTTACCGGCCATGGCGCCGGGCGCCGGCCCCGCCGCCGCCATGGCGCCGTTCCCCGGGCCGGAACCCGAAACGTGAGGGGGAGCCGAGAAGGTCTGGTCCTAAAACAGAAAGGAGACGCGTTCAGGTCCGCTGCAGCAGAACCAGAACCAGAACCATAATAATGCAGTTAGTCTGAGGGATCGCAGCCGGTCACTAAGGTTTGGTTGACCTGGATTCAGAAACAGCAGCCGTAAAAGGTCCCGGTTCTATGAGGTCGGTCCCGGGTCGGTTCTGGTCGGGTTGGTCATGGGTCGGTTCTGGGTCGGATCGGTCATGGATCGGATCGGTCCCGGGTCGGTTCTGGGTCGGTCATGGATCGGATCGGTCCTGGGTTGGTCATGGGTCGGTTCTGGTCGGTCCTGGGTCGGATCGGTTCTGGGTCGGTCCTGGGTCGGTTGGTCATGGGTCGGGTTGGTCCTGGGTCGGTTCTGGGTCGGTTCTGGTCGGGTTGGTCATGGGTCGGGTTGGTCCTGGGTCGGTTCTGGGTCGGTTCTGGGTCGGTTCTGGGTCGGTCCTGGGTCGGTCATGGGTCGGGTTGGTCATGGGTCGGTTCTGGGTTGGTCATGGGTCGGTTCTGGGTTGGTCCTGGTCGGTCTTGGGTCGGTCCTGGGTCGGTCATGGGTCGGGTTGGTCATGGGTCGGTTCTGGGTTGGTCCTGGGTCGGTCTTGGGTCGGTCCTGGGTCGGTCATGGGTCGGGTTGGTCATGGGTCGGTCCTGGGTCGGTCCTGGGTCGGTCCCGGTCGGTTCTGGTCGGATCGGTCATGGATCGGATCGGTTCTGGGTCGGTCCTGGGTCGGTTCTGGGTCGGTCCTGGGTCGGTCCTGGGTCGGTCCTGGTCGGTTCTGGTCGGTCATGGATCGGATCGGTCCTGGGTCGGTCCTGGGTCGGTTCTGGGTCGGTCCTGGGTCGGTTCTGGGTCGGTTCTGGGTCGGTCCTGGGTCGGTTCTGGGTCGGTTCTGGGTCGGTCCTGGGTCGGTCCTGGGTCGGTTCTGGGTCGGTCATGGGTCGGGTTGGTCCTGGGTCGGTCCTGGGTCGGTCCTGGGTCGGTCATGGGTCGGTCCTGGGTCGGTTCTGGGTCGGTTCTGGGTTGGTCATGGGTCGGTTCTGGGTCGGTTCTGGTCGGTTCTGGGTCGGTCATGGGTCGGTTCTGGGTCGGTCATGGGTCGGTCCTGGGTCGGTTCTGGGTCGGTCATGGGTCGGGTTGGTCCTGGGTCGGTCCTGGGTCGGTCCTGGGTCGGTTCTGGGTTGGTCATGGGTCGGTTCTGGGTCGGTTCTGGGTCGGTTCTGGGTCGGTCATGGGTCGGTTCTGGGTCGGTCATGGGTCGGTCCTGGGTCGGTTCTGGGTCGGTCATGGGTCGGGTTGGTCCTGGGTCGGTCCTGGGTCGGTCCTGGGTCGGTTCTGGGTCGGTCCTGGGTCGGTTCTGGGTCGGTCCTGGGTCGGTCCTGGGTCGGTTCTGGGTCGGTCCTGGGTCGGTCCTGGGTCGGTCCTGGGTCGGTTCTGGGTCGGTCCTGGGTCGGTTCTGGGTTGGTCATGGGTCGGTTCTGGGTCGGTTCTGGGTCGGTTCTGGGTCGGTTCTGGGTCGTTCTGGGTTGGTCATGGGTCGGTTCTGGGTCGGTTCTGGGTCGGTTCTGGGTCGGTCATGGGTCGGTCCTGGGTCGGTTCTGGGTCGGTCATGGGTCGGGTTGGTCCTGGGTCGGTCCTGGGTCGGTCCTGGGTCGGTTCTGGGTTGGTCATGGGTCGGTCCTGGGTTGGTCATGGGTCGGTTCTGGGTCGGTTCTGGGTCGGTTCTGGGTCGGTCATGGGTCGGTTCTGGGTCGGTCATGGTCGGTTCTGGGTCGGTCCTGGGTCGGTTCTGGGTCGGTCCTGGGTCGGTCCTGGGTCGGTCATGGATCGGGTTGGTCATGGGTCGGTTCTGGGTCGGTCCTGGGTCGGTCATGGGTCGGTTCTGGGTCGGTCCTGGGTCGGTTCTGGCCCATCTTATCCTCAGCTGGTTCACAGCTCTGACCTGAAGGTGGCGCTACAGGGCCGTCTGAGTCTGAACAAAGCAGTCGGGTCAAGAGATCGACTCCCTGCTCTGACCCGAGTTAGCTGGTTCTGGATGAAAAGCCTCCTCCAGCCCCTCCCCCACCTGTTGCTGCTCTCTCCTGGTCAGCTGGCTGAAATGCTACATGAGGCGTTGTCTCTTTAAGACCCAAAACAGAATCTTGGTTAAGGTTCATTGTTGCTGGACGGCTCAGAGTGACGACGACGCGCCGGTTCTGACGGGGCGGTTCTGACGGGGAGGTTCCGACGGGGCGGTTCTGACGAGCCGGTTCTGACGGGGCGGTTCTGACGGGCGGTTCTGACGGGAGGTTCCGACGGGGCGGTTCTGACGAGCCGGTTCTGACGGGGCGGTTCTGACGGGGCGGTTCTGACGCGCCGGTTCTGACGGGGCGGTTCTGCTTATCTCAGCCTGGATTCAGTGTCAACAGAAGCTCTGAAACAAGATGGCCGCCTGCCTGTCGCGATAAGTCAGCTAATCACAGGATAAATTAACCCATCGGCTCATTTTAGCGTCTCTTCCTGCCTTCCGTTGGCGACTGAATGAAAACCGGCTGAACTCGGCGCTTTGCACTGACCCTCTAGTGTCCAGCTCACTGTCTCAGAACCGCCGGCCCGTTTACAAACCCGAGACACAGTAGCTACAGAAATCCCAGGTTCAATGGGGTTCGATCGGGTTCAATGGGGTTCGATCGGGTTCAATGGGGTTCGATCGGGTTCAATGGGGTTTGATTAGGTTCAGCCGTTTGGAGTCCAACAATGGGCATTAATCAATGTTTTACTAGAATCTACCTGTGATGGTTAGAGTCAGAGTAAAGTCCAACTGAATGAAAATCATTATAACTTATTTATGTCTCGTTAACCAAGAACAGCTGAAAACCTACTGGGTTTATAGCAATTTGGCTCCAACTCATCATTTCTACAATCTTTGCACTAAACGTTGAATAAACATTAATGTTGTTTCCACATCATCTCTGATGTTGGCTGGACTCGGCGCCGGGTCCGTTGGGGGTTCTGATTGGCTACCGGTCACGTTCAACAGGCTGGTTCTGGCCCAGATTTAGATGGGAGCGGGTCCGTCTGGACCCACCAGTCGTTTAGTGAGATAAATGAGGTGAGAACTGCAGCAGGTGGTCCATGTTCCACCATCTACGTTCAGGATCTCAACTGATTTAGGTTTCATCCAGGTTTGTTGTTGGTTAATGGAGACAGAGGCCATTTTGTTTACCAGTTTAACCCTTTAACTGCAGCACCTAGAAAAAAACCTGTGAAAAATGTTTTCTTTGCTTTTCTTTGACCCTAGGTTGATCCATAAACAATTTTATTTCAACAGACCCTGTGGTTTTTGAAATATTGATCTCTACCAAACGGTTGAGATGTCACTTAATGGTTTAAGTACATGACCTATACCTGTACCATCAATACCATGTACTGTAGATAAATTAAAATAAAATGTTAATTTATAAAGAAATAAGCAACAAAAAATATCTGGGGCATTGGATACAGTTTATTTGACAAAATACTGGTTTTAATTTCAACTAACTTAATTTCATTGCGTTGAACAAGAAAATATTGCATTTTTAATTTTCCCATCTTGACTATCCTTATTAAAGTGCAACAGCATAAAATTCTCACATTCAATCCACTTCTGATTATAGGTAACAGTGCAAAAAATTCATTTTTACATTCAAAAAGGAAAAGATAATACAGCAGAACAATAGAAACACTTATTGCTTTTATATCTCAGCACAGCTTTTGTTTTGGTGCAACAGCATGTATTTTGGGACACAACTGTCATGTATCTGGAGGACTGATTGAACTAGTGTTACTCGTTTTCATTTAAACTTTGAAAAAACATGGCAAACACAGAAAAGCATTACCAAACATATTAAAACATTACATATGTACGGTGGCCGTGAGGTGCAAAGCAATTACAAATAAAATCACTACAACATTAACGAAAACACGACGACATTAAGAAAAACACAACGACATTAAGGAAAACACAACAACATTTAGAAAACGGAAAAGGTAGGTCCCAGTGGAGACCTAAGAAATCGCTGATTGGACTACAGCTCGTTGTACTTTTGAATCGGAAGTTTTTCTGGAGACCCTTTTCACAGCGACGTCAGACAATGGCCACCGTAACTCGAAGAGCTGTGTCTTTACTTCTGGAGTGATTTGCCTCGGGAAACCTGGCTGAATAATTCACGGATACTCATTATCTTAAGGATATAATAAAAGGTAAGGATAATAACAACAGCATTTAACTGTTAGCCATCATCAGTCATTGTCAACCCACTATTCTCTTAACTGTATGTATAATAAACAGCCTCCGATCGCAGAGTAAATCAGTTAGCAGTAGCTTTAGCCACAGTTGGGAATATACACAGTCCAGTCACATTAATGTGACCACCACGTACTTTCCACTTCAGAGTTAAATAACCAATCACAGAAGGCAGGTGGCAGCACAGTGCAGTTGAGCGTATATAAAGGGTGTGTGTGGGCTTTGGAAAACATTTCAATCGTTGGCGTAATGCAGAAACGAAGCGATTTATCCGACGTCCAAAAGGGCATGATCATTGGCTTTCGGGCCAAGGGTGGAAGCATTTCCGAAACGGCTGAGTTTGTGAACTGTTTGCGTGCCGCCGTGGTAAAAGTGTACCGTGCATGGCAAAATGGGACTGTCCAAAATCAACGACGTGGCAAATGTGGTGCACCACGGGCCATAGATGACAGAGGCGAACGACGGTTGCGGAGATGCGTTCGGGCAGATAGACGGGCTACCGTTGAGCAACTGACCACTAAAATGAACCAAGGGGCTACCACAAGTGTCTCCCAAACCACTATTCAGCGAACATTGCTGCGTCTGGGCCTCCGAAGCGGACGCCTGGTTCGTGCACCTATGCTGACTGGTGTTCATCGACGACGAAGGCTAGAATTTGCACGCCAGTACAGCAGCTGGACGTCCACTGAGTGGCGACAGGTAGCGTTTTCAGATGAATCGCGTTTTATGCTCCATCGGACAGATGGACGTTGGCGTATAAGGCATGAAACCTCTGAAAGGAACCACCCTGCAACCATTGCAGGAACGGTCCAAGCTGGAGGCGGGAGCATTATGGTCTGGGGAATGTTTTCCTGGCATTCTCTGGGTTCACTGATTATTGTGGAAGGCACGATGGATCAATACAAGTACGCATCTGTCCTTGCGGACCATGTCCACCCCTACATGCGCATTGTTTTTCCTCAGGATGATGGCATCTTCCAGCAGGACAATGCGAGGTGCCATACAGCTGCCAGTGTACGTGCGTGGTTCGAAGAGCACCAGGATGAGTTTACCGTCCTCCCCTGGCCAGCAAACTCACCTGACTTAAACCCAATCGAGCATCTGTGGGACCATCTCGATCGAGTTGTTCGCGCCATGGATCCTCAACCGCGTAATCTAGCGCAGCTGGCCACGGCATTAGAGTCGGCATGGCTCAACATCCCAGAGAAGACCTTCAGGGACCTAAGTGACTCTCTTCCTGCACGTCTCGTAGCAGTTCGCTCTGCGAAAGGTGGTTATTCTGGCTTTTGACAGATGGTCACATTAATGTGACTGGACTGTGTATAAACACGCTGTCTGTCAGTACTATAACGTTAAAATGTTCACTTTCTGTATTAACTTTATTGAAACAGTATTTAAGTGTTAGCCGTTATCAGTCATTGTCCGTTTACCATCTCCAACTGTATTTAAAGGAACCAGCCTCCGATCGGAGAGTAAACCAGCTACCAGCAGCTTTAGCCAATTAGACTGGCACCAGATTCAACTGCAGACTGACACCGGTTCACTCCAGACTGGCACCAGTTCACTGCCGACCGACACCAGTTCACTGCGGACTGGCACCAGTTCACTGTGGACCGGCACCAGTTCACTCCAGACTGGCACCAGTTCACTCAGACTGACACCGGTTCACTGCAGACTGACACCGGTTCACTCCAGACTGGCACCAGTTCACTCCAGACTGGCACCAGTTCACTGCGGACTGGCACCAGTTCACTGTGGACCGGCACCAGTTCACTCCAGACTGGCACCAGTTCACTGCCGACCGACACCAGTTCACTGCGGACTGGCACCAGTTCACTCAGACCGGCACCAGTTCACTCCAGACTGGCACCAGTTCACTCAGACCGGCACCAGTTCACTCAGACTGACACCGGTTCACTGCAGACTGACACCGGTTCACTGCAGACTGACACCGGTTCACTGCAGACCGACACCGGTTCACTGCGGACTGGCACCAGTTCACTGTGGACCGGCACCAGTTCACTCCAGACTGGCACCAGTTCACTCCAGACTGGCACCAGTTCACTCAGACCGGCACCAGTTCACTCCAGACTGGCACCAGTTCACTCCAGACTGGCACCAGTTCACTCAGACCGGCACCAGTTCACTCAGACTGACACCGGTTCACTGCAGACTGACACCGGTTCACTGCAGACTGACACCGGTTCACTGCAGACTGGCACCAGTTCACTGCAGACTGGCACCAGTTCACTCCAGACTGGCACCAGTTCACTCCAGACTGGCACCAGTTCACTCAGACCGGCACCAGTTCACTCAGACCGGCACCAGTTCACTGCGGACCGGCACCAGTTCACTGTGGACCGGCACCAGTTCACTCGACCGCACCAGTTCACTGTGGACCGGCACCAGTTCACTCAGACCGGCACCAGTTCACTCAGACGCACTAGTTCTGTGGACCGGCACCAGTTCACTCAGACCGGCACCAGTTCACTCAGACCGGCACCAGTTCACTGCCGACCGACACCAGTTCACTGTAGACCGGCACCAGTTCACTGCGGACTGGCACCAGTTCACTCAGACCGGCACCAGTTCACTGCCAACCGACACCAGTTCACTGCGGACCGACACCAGTTCACTGCGGACCGACACCAGTTCACTGTGGACTGGCACCTGCCAAGTACCCAACATGGATGTCTTCTTAAGTTGTAAACCCTGAGTACATAATGTTGAAATAAAATTGATATGTCTCTTGTAAATCCATTTTCTCTATCAATGACTTGAATTGTTAACTGTGGTAATAATGTTTGTGTAATGTTATATATATATAGAATAAGACCATGTACAGTGTTTAATATAATTATTAAATAGATGTTTTAAAGAAACAGCCACAAACCTTATGTCATAGCTTTAATTTTAGCATTTCCTCTCCTCCACATATTTTGTTGCCAGATGTGTAAAATTTACATAAAGCAATTTAAATGTAAAAGTTGCACATATGTAGATTACTCTGGAGAAGCTATTAACAATAGTTTTTTACAGAACTCTACACATCAATTTATTAATGGATACATATACAGTATATTAATTACAGGATAGATACACACAAATTTCATTTCTAGCAGCCGCTATCAGTAGTGAGTGTCCATCCAAGAAGTGTGACTTGCAGGAGCAGAGAGGCTCTGTACTGGTTTGTCTCCTTTTAAATCAAGAGGCCCTTGATACTTTGACTAGGCAGCAGATGTCCCACAGCTGATTGACTGAAGCTCCTATGGACAGAAGAACAAAACCATCCCAGATATGGTAGGTTGTTAGGTCGGCTACTGTTGAGAAAGATGGACAACAAAACAAATGGAGAAATTATGAATCTCATCAGAATATGTAAATTATTTAGCAGATTGTCCTTAAATCAATATGCAAAATGCTTTTCTAAACAGCTGTGTTGGAAGATGTCAGTGATTTTAGTGAAACCTAACAATACAGCGCTGACAGACAGCAGTGTTTACGTTTCCTAACTGGCTAAAGCTGCTGGTAGCTGGTTTACTCTCCGATCGGAGGCTGGTTCCTTTAAATACAGTTGGAGATGGTAAACTGACAATGACTGATAACAGCTAACACTTAAATACTGTTTCAATAAAGTTAATACAGAAAGTGAACATTTTAACGTTATAGTACTGACAGACAGCGTGTTTATATATTCCCAACTGTGGCTAAAGCTACTGCTAATTGATTTACTCTGCGATCGGAGGCTGTTTATTATACATACAGTTAAGAGAATAGTGGGTTGACAATGACTGATGATGGCTAACAGTTAAATGCTGTTGTTATTATCCTTACCTTTTATTATATCCTTAAGATAATGAGTAACCGTGAATTATTCAGTCAGGTTTCCCGAGGCAAATCACTCCAGAAGTAAAGACACAGCTCTTCGAGTTACGGTGGCCATTGTCTGACGTCACTGTGAAAAGGGTCTCCAGAAAAACTTCCGGTTCAAAAGTACAACGAGCTGTAGTCCAATCAGCGATTTCTTAGGTCTCCACTGGGACCTACCTTTTCCGTTTTCTAAATGTTGTGTTTTCCTTAATGTCGTGTTTTCCTTAATGTCGTTGTGTTTTTCTTAATATCGTTGTGTTTTTCTTAATGTCGTGTTTTTCTTAATGTCGTGTTTTTCTTAATGTCGTGTTTTCGTTAATGTTGTAGTGATTTTGTAATTGCTTTGCACCTCACGGCCACCGTACATATGCGTTTGCAAAACGGCATTCATTTTGTGCATTCGATGCGCTTCACCTCTGGTGATACGACTTGAAGCATTCCTGGTTCGCATTCAAACACAGGAAGACGTTGCATTTCTCACATTTCCACCTGGACGTTCCCTTTGGACACAGATTGCATCTCCCTCGTTTTTTTTTACAATGAAGAGGCCAGTGTCCCACGTTGTCGTAGCGCACATCTGTTTGTGGTTTTGGTCGCGATGGTCTAGGGATGTAGCCTGTCTGCTCTGCTGGTGGAGAGCTGGAAGATGGTCGGCCATCTTTGGATGGTGGCTTATTGACCTTGTTCAAACTGTGGGCCACTGCGAGGCGAAACCGTTTGAGAGACATGGGTTTCTCATTCAGGAGGCCACTGTCCCTTTTGTAGAGTAGCCAGGAATTTGCAATGCAGAGGTCCAGGATGTATCCAAACAGGGGAAGATACCATCTCCTTGACCTGGTCGGGGTCTTGTACAGGTGCACTGGCATGTCAGACAGATGGACTCCTCCCATATGCTCATCGTAGGCAGAGATGAGTGATGGGCACGGGACGGTGACCTTTGCGCGGGACTCTTTGCTCCAGCGTTTCACTGTTGAAAAGGGTGTGATCCCATAGGCATTACTAAGCAAGTTGAGACATTTGTCATCCAACCACTTCACTGCAAGAACCCCTTCAGCAGCCCTAAAGTCACAGGCCCCACGCCCCTTTTCCATCAGGTCTGGGTCCGTCATCAATGGAGCTCCACCGGTGCGGTTTGGTCGGACTGTGCCGACGCACTTCACACCAAGGGCAGAGTGGAGGTGCTGAACCAAGCTGAAACTAGTAAAGAAGTCGTCACAAAAGACAACAGACATGTGGGGCTCTTCTATGGTTTTACAGAGCGTTGTCACCACTTTAGCCCCCAGAGGCAGGGCCTGCTCCTCTTCACTCAGAGCAACACTGAGGAACGTGGAGGCCCCTTGATAAAGCAGCAGGTCGTGGACGATGCCGGATGAACTTGCTCGACAGAATAATTTAAAGCCCCACTTGTCTGGCTTGTTGGCGATGTAGTGGCGAAGGTTACCAGCTCTTGTGCCTTTATATGCTACCATGACCTCAGCGACACTGTGCTTATGGCTGGATGGTATCAAGAGACACTGCTTACGAAGCATTTCAAAAAGGGGACGGATTTTGTAAAATCTGTCCCGACTCTCACTGCACTGCTGGTTATCGTTGAAATGAATGTATCGCCGTAACAGCTGGAATCTCCTCCTCGGCATGATGTCAGCGATCAGGTCGAAGCGCGATTCATGGTGCCAGTAGTCCTCCAGCGACGGGACACTAAAAACACCCATAAAAAGTAGGATAGCTAAGAAGCGCTCTATTTCTGCAGGACTAGTATTGATTGGACCCCCCAGCTCTTGAGCAGAATACAAATTGGTGTGACATGCTATATGTTGAATCATCTCATCGGTGAAGAGCATTTTAAAATACTGGGAGGGTGAGGGCACAGCTTCAGGGGGTTCAAATCTTGGATTGAGAACCTGGAACTTGTCAATGTCTTCATGCTTCCAGATTCTCCTTGCGCTTTTTTGGGGGCCTGAGGTGAAGTTTGGACTGGGGTTGTCATTTGGCTGCTCCAATCGAACAGTTTTTAGGGCGCTTTCCTTTCCTTTCCTTCCGTTTTTACCGGGTGGCCGTGTGGAAGACCTGCTGTTTGAGGGAGTCTCGTCTTCATCCAGGGATTCAAATGAGCAGCAATCATGTCCTTGTGTGAGCTCATAATCAGGATCTTCTACTTGGTCATCATCGCTCAGATCACCATCAGACTCTCGAGGATCTTCTGGTACAAGGGCATGACGAGTGTGTGGCCTCGCACCATAGGATTTAGCGTCCATCTAGTGGTGGTCGAAAAGTTAAAATTACTTACTAGTTGTGAAAATTATGATTTCCCCACCTTTATTCTAAAATGTTACCATATTTGCTCATATCAACTCAGAAAGTCACAAAAATTATTTTGTCAGATGATGTTATAATTATTATTTGTGTATAAGACTTTAATAACACTTATTGTTTCATATTTACACCAATAGATGAAAAATAACTTGATTTTATAGTAAAAAGTTAACTATGTTAGCTTAATTAGCTGCATTTACCATTAAGTGACATCTCAACCGTTTGGTCGAGCATATTTAAAAAAAATTATTAGACCTTTAATTTAGCTTTTTAGATGGCATCAAGTAACATAATTCTGTTTATTAACAAAAGATGTCACAGATATCGGTCTGTGACATAGTTTGTGTTTCTGACTTTGTGGTTGGAGAGAAGTATTACCATTTAAAGAAACAGTGCCCTCTAGTGGATTTCTTTAGCATATCGTCCTTCAGAATCCATCAGGCTCTCCTCATATTGAGACAGAGACCCAAAATGGTTGAGCAGGCAGTTAAAGGGTTAAGTGTTCTTTTCAAAATAAAGTGCATTTATGTTTGCAGGATTTGTTTGCATTATTATGTCATTTCCATTAAATTGGTCTTTAAACAATATTACCGTTGATTGCGATACATTTGAGAGACGATTAATCGCTCAGTAAAATCTGGACAGCTGGACTTCACTCCGACTACAGAACCGCTGAACCGCTGAGAAACTCGCTGCCCAGTGGCCCCTCCACCCGCTGCCCCTCCACCCGCTGCCCCTCCACCTGCTGCCCCTCCACCCGCTGCCCCTCCACCCTGCGGCCGGAGACGCTGGCGGCGCGTGCAGCGGCCGGCCCGGCGCCGGCTGTCCTACCTGTGTGAGGTGGGGCCTGAAGCTCATGCTGCTCTGCTTCTGCTGCCTCAGCAGGTTCAGCAGGGCCGCCTTGTCCTGTCCGGCCCCGGGGGCCCTGGGGGGCCCGGGCCCCCCGGGGCCGGCTTCGTAGTGCGACAGCGGGATGGTGTTCTTGTAGCTGAGGACGGCGGTGGGGCCCTGTGCGGCCGGGTGGCTCAGCGGGGGCCCGGACAGGTGCGGCAGCATGGCGGGGGCCCCGGGCCCCGGCAGGTAGCCCCCGGCCTTCGGGGAGCCCTTGGCGGGCGGCGCGGGCAGCAGCAGCTGCTTCTGGGCGGCGGGGTAGAGGGCGGGGCTCTGGGAGCTGCTGGCCATCTGCGTCCAGGCGGGGGCGCCGTGGGGCCCCTGGCCGTGGAACTTGGCCCCCGGCGGCGGCTTGTGCATCTTGCCCTGGACGTGCTGCGCCCTCTGCTGGGCGGCCAGCTGCTGCAGCTGCTGGGCGGGGGACAGGTCCTTCTGGGGGGGCAGCAGCTGCAGCGGGCGGGGGGCCGGGGCCGGGGGGGGGCCGGGGGAGCCGGCGGGGAGGCCCGGGGCCCCCGCGGAGCCGGCCCGGAGGCGCGGGGAGCCGTTGCGGGAGTCCGGCTCGAAGCGCGGCGGCGGCGGGCGGCGGCGAGAACTCGGCCTTGACGCTGGCCAGGTCGGGGGGCGGGGGGGGGCCGGCGGCCCCGGGGCCCCCCGACGGGTCCTTGCAGTCCTCGAAGCTGTAGTTGAGGATGTCCTGGATGTCCTCGATGGGGACGGAGCAGTTCAGCTCCTCCATCAGCTCCTTCCACACCTGCTCGTTCAGGTTGAGGTCCAGGAGCCCGTTGCCCCCGGCGACGGACGGCGGCATGATGGGCAGGATGTCCTCCGGCTCCTGCTTCATCTCCTTCTGCTGGAAGTCCGGCTCCGGCTCGGCGTCCGGGCCGGCGCCGTTCTCCAGGCAGGCCTTCTTATTGGCCGGCAGGCCGTCGCCGTTGCTCAGAGGGGAGCCGCCGCCCTCCAGCTTCCTCTTCACCACGTCATGAAGCTGCAGCAACGGGGGGGTCAGAGGTCATCAATCACCAAGGTCAGAACCTGCATTCATCTGGATTACTGCTAAAATTACAGCCAAACTAATCATTTATATTCAAACTGGTGAAAAACACGTTTTAAATTCACTACAACAGGAAAATGACAGTCAGACGTGAAGCGTTTGAGGAACGTGGGACAATTCAACTGGAATTAACTTTAGACTTTATAAAATGAATTAAATTCACTCCAACTCCATAAACAGAGGAAGCGATTTAATAAGGAAACATTCATGCTTGTGGTTCTTCTGCTGCAATATAAAGTTTTATATATAAACTTTGATCAGATATAAACAGAAGCTTTCCATAAAAATACATTCAAACTTTTTATTGTTTTTCTGGTTTGTGAATAAAGAGTCATTTTGTCAAAGAGTCAAACAAAGTAATAAATCGACTAAAATCAGTTTCTGTACTGGAGTTTAGCTCTTGGTAATGAAGTACATTATGCTCTGACTGAGGAGGAGATTCCAATAAGTGTTTCTTAAATAATATTGAATAGTGAGTAATTATTTTTGTGTTTTATGCCATCAAAAACACAGATGTTATGGTGCTAATGTATAAATATTTGTAAGGACTTTTACAATATTTGCATTAATGTAACTTTTTATTAATCACCTTATCGAATTAATCAAAAACCCAACGTCATTGATCAATTTTGAGAAAAAATTGAAAAAAATGCTATAATCTGTTAATTTTCTGTGAATTTTGCAGATTAATTTTTTTTTAAAAGCCAGCAGGGACTAATTGACGTAATTTGGATTATAAAGGGCCACATAAAAAGCTACGGCGGGCCAGATTTGGCCCCCAGGCCTCGAGTTTGACACGTGCGACTTGGAGTAAAATCCAGCTGCTTGGAGCTGCTTCCGGTTCAAAGTAAAAGGAGCCCTGACCAACATGGCTGACACGTTGGTTTCTGGTTTCTCAAATTGGTGACTGTTTTTATTAGGGCTGTATAATAATATCGATATCGTGATATATATCGATATTTTCTTTCCTATAACAAATCGATATTCATCCTTAAGTATCGTAACGTCCAACTGTCACCTTGTTCACTCACTGCTGGCTTCACCAGGTCATCAGGCTTAGAGTGATTCCTTCAGATGTTCAGGTTAAAAAGGTATCAAACTATTCAGAGCAGGAACTTGGTTCACTTTATTTACTTTACTAATGCATGTCAGCTACAGTTTGGACTGTTTCAACTAAAAGAAACATGTTTTCTCTCCACTTCTTTGGTTCATTTTGTCCAGCTGTCCACTTTAAGTCTGTGTCCAACCAGAACCAGGTATTGTGTAGTTGGAGCTTTTAATCAGTTTTCAGTTAAATTATTCAGTCCAACTTTATAACAGTCACAAAATGTCACCAAAATCACTCCGTCCCTCTGAAAACCTTCAGAAAATCACAGAAGTGTATTGAATTGTATCGTTTGCTAAATATCATATCGTGAGATTATTGCATCACTACAACCCTAGTTTTTACGACACAAAGCTGATTGATGATCAGAACCGGTGCGGTGTGACGTCAGAGCGGGCCATCCCAGCAAGACTCGCTGTGACCTTTAACCCCAGACTTCCAGGAGGCCGGTTCTCCCCCCCCCCCCCCGGTCCGGGACTCACCGCCTGCCGCGTCGTGCTCCGGCTCTGCTCCGCCGCGCCGCCGCCGCCGCCGCCGCCGCCGGCCTCCGGCTCCGCGCTGCTGGGCTGCGGCTGCCGGTGCTTGCTGGCCCGCTTGGCTTTGCTCTGCAGCAGCCGCTGGTGGAGGCTGACGGTGCGCTGCCGCTCCAGCTCCAGCCGCTCCGGCGCCGCGCCGTCGTAGCGGGTTTCGCAGTGGTTGTGATGCTGCCGGAACAGCTCGATCCTCCGGCGGAGCCGCTCCATCACCGCGCTGTGTCGCGGTGTAACAAAATCCGCCATCATCAATCTAGACCCGCAGTGACCTCCCGCCTCAGGCTCCGTCCATAAAATGCAGATTGTGTCCCTCCGTGTCCCTCCGACCCCCCCAGGCGACCTTTGTCTTAACGGCCTCCACTCACTGCCGGGAGGAAAAGCAGGTTTCTGGGTGAAACACCGACAGCCTCATTTAACTGGCTGAGCTGCTGGAGCCACAGTGACGCTGCCATCATCAGTAAAACCCGCAGCTTTCTGCGCAAAACGTCTCCAAAACAAACCCACCAACTCCCGACCAGCCGCATTCCTGCACTAAAACCGGACAAATGCTCGGGAAACTCACACCGACTCGGTGTGTTTGAGCCCCGGCCGCCAGCAGCCCCGGCCCGGACCCCGGCTCGGGTCTGGAGGTGGTTCCCCACCCGCTGGGAGCCGCGGTTCTGCTCGCCAACTCGGCCCAAACTTTTAACTGGAGTCGGGAGTTGTTAGCTTTGTTTAGCGCATCGGAGCTGGGAGGCTGAAGTTGGCTTCCGATTCGAGTAAAGGACTAGTTCACGGTTTTTAGGGACTTTAACAATCTTAATACATTACAGGTCGGAATCCAGAACAGAGACCGGATCTGGACCGGTTACAACTATTTGATTTAAAGAAAATGTTGCTCAACTGTGTAAACTCAAATCTTGATGGATCACAAACATAGTTTTAAGTAAGTGTAGAATAATTTAGTTCATATAAACCACTTCAAGGCTTAGTGGCCTTAAAGCAGGATCCAATCTAACATGATTAAAACAGCTTCAAATAGCTTATTATAACGCCACAAACCTTTCATAAACTACGTAATCTGTTTAATACTGAATACAGTAAGGCTTTATTCAGGTTTGGCCTTTAAATGTAGCGTTAATCCTAAACTAGACGTAACTAAAACTACACCAGATTCCTTTGAAACTGTGAACTAGCCTTTTATTCACTCGACCAACCGGATGCCAACTTCACCGCGGTGAGCTAACTGTGAATCAAACTTAGAACTTCTAAAACATCAATTTCATAGCATGATTAAATCTACGGCTCTCGCTTTTCTAAATGCTGCATTTTAAAATGTGAAGTTTATCACACTTACTGTGAAAGTGCAGCAGTCCGCTGTCCCTACAGCATCTGTCCGGCGAGCCGCAGCTGATCCTCCGCCCGCCTGTAGCCGTTAGCCGCGGTGTTTCGGGTCGACGGGCCTGAAACATTTAAATAAATCCTCATACTTTAAGTATCACCGCCGCGGATGTTCCTCCTCCTGTCCGACCGAGCCCGAGGCGGGGAATGAGCGGGTCAGAGCGGGCCGCAGCTCAGGCTCACCGCGTCCCTCCTCCCTGCTTCTATTGTTTCCCTGCGAACAGCCAGCTCAGTCCGGCCATCTTGGAAACTTTCTCTTTTCTTCCATCAGTGAGGAATGTTCCTGCTCCCGCCTCACGGCTGACTGGCAGCCGGAGCAGCCAATCAGAAACGGGCATCGCCTCACAGCTGACGGACGGCTAGGACTACCCAATCAGAGGCGAGTATTGTCAGTCGACGTCAGACGGAGAGCGGAGCCAATCAGAGCGCAGCTGATCCGCAACCAGCGCGTGTATTTTAAATTAAATTTACTTGAATTAGCGGAAATCTAAACATTTTTTAAATACTAAAGCTGAAAATGTCACTGTGGAAAAATGCTGGTGAGTTATTTTATCAAAATTATTCCCAAATATTCATTATCATTCATAAAGGAGCGTGTTTAATTAAAACAGTATTCTATTTCCTCTGCGAAACAGGTAATAAGAACTTTCTCCTGCTAATAAACAACTTTTAAAATAATTTGTAATTGTTTACATTTGAGAAAAATGCCACACTGTTTGTAATTAAGTAAAATGTATGGAATAGAGGGTGAATTGATCCAAAATATTGATAATATCGACACCAACTTGATATCAGCATCAGATCAATACTTTAGTTTCTGATGCGGTTTGGACATTTTAGTGTATTTTTGTGTCACAGTGTCAAGTGTCCTATGATTTCATGGCTTCCTACACTTGAAGAGGAGGAATTCAGGAATTCACTCAATCTTTTTATTCCCACCAATGAGTGAAACCAATGAACAGGTGAAAAACCTACAACACACACAATATTTTAATGTACATTTTAGACATTTGGTTCACAGTTAATAATTTATCTTAATGACTAATTTTAACCTTAAATATACATTTCTTTTACAATTTTAAATTCAAATATTAAATGATTAAATTCCATGTCTGGTTGAATTTGAATCAAACAAGTCCAAACATCTTAGAATTAAATTTTTCTTCTTTTTCTTAGGTCAGAATCACTTTTCGGCACAGCGTGACATCATGAGACTGAAAAACGTTTGGCTTTCGTGTTGTTCCCCCATTTATTTGAAGGACACACCCTGTATTATACACGAGTCTGTTCAATTAGACAGGTCACGTCATGTGACACACAATAATCCAATAATGATAAAAATAACAACAAATGAGAGCACAAAAACGTTCATAATGTCAACACTTTATTAAGGAAGCTCTGCTCTTTTTAAAATCATGTTAATATATAAAATATTTTGTCAAAACCGATAAACTTTGTCAAAATGTTTCCTAGATTGCAACTAAATAATTAAAACAAAACAAATAAAGATCAGAATTTATTAAAGGTAAAACATATCAGTATCGGTATCGATATTGGTGATACTGGTTCTCTGCTACTTATCAAACGGTATTTTTACTCCATTACTTCCGTCTCTCCAGCTCTGAATAAACAAACTGCAGCCGCTGAGTCAGTTTCCATTGATCCTTTATTATTCATCAAAACAAACATTTCTTCACCGACATCACAGTGTTTTGTTCACAGCCGGGTTTCTGCAGCCGGAGGAAGTAAAAACGCAGCAGATACAGAGTCCAGCTCACAGTCGGAGCGCCGCCAGCCCCCAAACTCACCGTCCCGATCGACCGGCCCATCCCAGCCCCCGTTCACACACCAGGCCGCCCACCGGGACTTGAGAAACCCACAGCGAGAAACTGTTGGACTGTGAACCCCCCCCTCACATGATCAACCTCAAGAAAATCCTGATTTTTACATCTTTTAACAAGAAAAGAACATATTCTAAACACAAAAACAGAAGTTTGACCAAAAAAAGTGAAATTAAATCATTTTTAGACATTTGCTCCATGGTTTCTATATAAGCCTGAAGACTGGGGAGAACCTCTGGGACTTCAAAATATTTAAACTTCTACAAAAAAACCTGCTAGAAAACATCAGAAACCATTGTCCCTCAGAGTTTAAGCAAAAGCAAAGAGGAGTCAGAGAGGAAACGCTTCGTAAAAAATCATTAAATCCAGTTCAACTGCACAGGAATAACCAGTAAAACATCAGGCTGCAGGTCGCATACTGACAACCGAGAGCTACTTCACAGAACCCCGCTGAGAAGGATTCCTGTAAGGAAACAATTACAGATCAGGACTTTATCTTCTGACAGACAGCAGGATTTTTATTTCAAGCTGTGCAGTGATTGGATGAAACAGAGGTCATGTGTGTGACGTCATGATGAAAACAGGAAGCTCAGCAGCAACAACAGAGACTTTAGCACCACCTCTGGCTGTCGGGTGAAACTGCAGGACAGGAAACCTGAGGTTCCGGCATTTAAATACGTCAAAAACGTGAAACGCATAATTTATTAAATATAGAACTATATGTACCTCAGTTATATGTGGATGATTTGATTTCATGGTTTAATAAATTATTTCATGTTCCTGTGCTGAAGCGCATCAATTAGCCGTCAAACGCTTTGGGAGGGATTAAGGCGAACTGACGTCTGATTGGCTCCTTCAGACAGCAAGATGTCTGCCCCGTTAACTGCGACTCTGAGGTCAATAACTTGGATAAATTTAAGTTTATTTACTACAAACCCTGGGGAGAAACTGCAGCCTGTGGTTGGAAACATTGCTGATAAATCCGCTGTGGTCAGGCAGGATCCCCGTTAGCCTGCTAGCCAACAGCAGCTAATGGGCCGAAACAAGCTAACAGCAGCTAATGGGCCGAAACAAGCTAACAGCAGCTAATGGGCCGAAACAAGCTAACAGCAGCTAATGGGCCGAAACAAGCTAACAGCAGCTAATGGGCCGAAACAAGCTAACAGCAGCTAATGGGCCGAAACAAGCTAACAGCAGCTAATGGGCCGAAACAAGCTAACAGCAGCTAATGGGCCGAAACAAGCTAACAGCAGCTAATGGGCCGAAACCTCAGACCAAACTGCACACGGAGCTGCTCACCCAGTTTGGAATGAGTAAATAAACTATTTAATTGTTAGTAAAATCATTTCCACAGTGAAATTTCAAGCCGAGTCAGAGCAGAGCTGCTAGCCGACAGAGCTAGCTGATGGCTGTTTGCAGCAGCCAATCAGACTTCAGGGTCCCAGCTTCCATAATCCCGCCCACTGAGCGTGATTGGACAGGGTGAGTGACGTCATGATGCGCTTCAGAGCACGAACACGAAATCATAAAATAATTGAGGCACATACAAGTCAATATTTAATCCGTGCTGCATTTATTTCCAATCAATTAATGATAATTATTGACATTTTATCATGATTATCTAATTAGTTATTAATTTAAAGTGTTATAGAAAGGGGGCGGAGCCTCTGTGGTGCTGAGCTGGAGGAGGCAGGTGAGCCAAACATCCAGGTCCGACAACAGACAGTGTTTCAGGAAGCTAACAGACAGCTAGCGCTGCAGCGCTAACATGATGGCAGACGGTGTTTCAGGAAGCTAACAGACAGCTAGCACTGCAGCGCTAACATGATGGCAGACAGTGTTTCAGGAAGCTAACAGACAGCTAGCGCTGCAGCGCCAACATGATGGCAGACGGTGTTTCAGGAAGCTAACAGACAGCTAGCGCTGTAGCGCTAACATGATGGCAGACAGTGTTTCAGGAAGCTAACAGACAGCTAGCGCTGCAGCGCCAACATGATGGCAGACAGTGTTTCAGGAAGCTAACAGACAGCTAGCGCTGTAGCGCTAACATGATGGCAGACAGTGTTTCAGGAAGCTAACAGACAGCTAGCGCTGTAGCGCTAACATGATGGCAGACAGTGTTTCAGGAAGCTAACAGACAGCTAGCGCCGTAGCGCTAACATGATGGCAGACGGTGTTTCAGGAAGAAGCTAACAGACAGCTAGCGCTGCAGTGCTAACATGATGGCAGACAGTGTTTCAGGAAGAAGCTAACAGACAGCTAGCGCTGCAGTGCTAACATGATGGCAGACAGTGTTTCAGGAAGAAGCTAACAGACAGCTAGCACTGCAGCGCTAACATGACAACAACAGACATGGAGAAAAGTCGGAGTGTTCCCAGTTTAGGCCTCCTCCAGCCGCTAGGCTCTGGCTTTATTAGGCAGCTAACAGGCTACGGTTAGCGGTTAGTAGTTGGTTGGTCCGCCGCCCGTCCAGTCCAGACCGTCTTCCTGTCAACAGTCTGCTGATTGGAGGAGCAGACGGAGCGTCGCCCCCTGCAGGTCGGAATGATGCAGGAAGTTTTAGTGAATCTGTCGAGCTCTAAAAGCGGATCGAGCTGGAATCCTCATCAAATCTCTGTCGTCTTTGCTGCTTTTACCGGATCCGTTCAGAGTTCGTGGCCTCAGGGAGGAGGAAGAGGAGGGGGAGGGAGGAAGGTCAGGGGTCAGGGGTCAGAGGCATCAGTCCTTTCTGAGCTTCCTGCTCTTGGGAGATCTCTGCAGAATTTTGTCTTCTTTCTGTGGATCCAAACAAAATCAGCATTTGAATTATTTCACTATAATTAACTGGGAAATAAAGTTTTGTAGGCAGATCGGCCTCCATCAGGCCAGGCGTTAACCCAGAAGGTCTCATCCTGGGTTTATCCCAGCAGAACCACCAGAACCCTTTCAACATGAGCGCAGTTCTTCCTCACCTCTTCTGTCTCTTTCTCTCCCTCCTCTTCCTCAGCAGCCTCCTCCTCTTCACTCTTGTCCTCTGCAGCTGGAGGAAGATAAACCAAACGGTTACAGAACCAGAACCGGGGGACGACCAGAACCGGGTCAGTGGGAGAGCCGACCCACCTGCACTGCTCTTGGCCTCCTCAGCCGTCTCCTCCTCCTCCTCCTTCACGTCAGGCTGAGGTTCGTCTGTCTTCTTGTACTCGGCTGCCGGAGTCGTCGTCTTCTTCTCCTGCAGAAAACAGATTCATGAACGTTTCCTGATGAAGAGCCGTCTATACGCCGCTCCTCATCAGCACTACGGCTACGCCACAACAAGCTAGGCTAGGCTAGGCTAGGCTAGGCTAGGAGGAGGAGTCACCGGCTGGAGGCGTCCGGCTCCCTGCAGCTCCTCCTGCAGGCTGGTGAGACTCAGCGAGTCCTGAGTCGACCCGGAGGATCTCTGTGGACACCGACCATCATCACCATCACAGATCACAACGCCGCCACAGACACGCTGCAGGGCGGCGCCACAAAGACCTGCTAGCTAACAACGGCTAGCTTTGGCTTCAGCCGTCAACACGACGCTCTAAATCTTAAATGTGCGTCCGATATGAAAAGGAAAAGGCAGAACTTTGTTAGTGACTGTCAACATTACGAAGAACAGAAGTAGGTCAGCTATGCTATGCTAGCTTGACTGTGACAACCTCACATGTAGATCTGCTGCAGAATCAATCGGGTGTTTCGGTTCGGTTAAAGAATTACAGAAAAACAAAGAATAAAAAAATAAGGCGACTGACAGATCATCAGTAGAGCATCAGATGAGCTAATCAACCACCGCTGTGCTAGGTTAGCTATTAGCAGCGGTAGCTATTAGCAGCGGTAGCTAACCAACCGCAGCGATCACTTATCAATAATCATAACTCGACATCCAGCCTGAAAGCATCAAACTGTAACCGACTGAATGTTCTGCTCTGTTTGTTTGAGTGTTTTTTTGGTGCCGAATCCTGAAAACATCAGCAGCGTTGCGGTCAGTCGGTTGCTATGGCAACGGGTCTGTGTGTAGCGCAGCAGACGCACACAGAGAGAGCGAGGAAAAGCAAATCCCGGCAGTTTGAAGTGATGTTTTAATGGGTTTCTGTGTCATTTTCCCCCTTTGCTGAGGCTTTTCTGTCTGCACCAGATTAATAATAATCCCTTCATCACTGGATTAATAATCCCTTCATCTCCAGGTTTTCAGTCGTTAGCGGTTCAGCGCCGCCACAGGTGGAAACTACAAGTAGAGACTGTCGGCCTCCTGCCGTGTGGACAAAATGTCCGGATGTCAACAGCAACGTGTCTGTAGTGATGATGGACAATGAGATTATAAACTCCAGACTCAGGCGAACATTTCAAGTAGAAACAGCAAACAAAGAAACTGAAGCCTGAAGATGATTGGTGGAAACAACAGCCTGAATCACACAGGAAGGTGAGTGTCTGTGTCTCTGTGTGTGTGTGTGTGTGTGTGTGTGTGTGTGTGTGTGTCTCTGTGTGTGTATGTGGTACTTTGCCCGTGCAGCAGAAGACGATGATGAGGACCAGAGGAAGAGCCACTGTGAGAACGTAGACGATCCAGAGCCACGGTCTGTCCTCTGCAGCGCTGAGCATCTGGGCTGCCAGACCCGGCTGGAAACACACAGAGTCACACAGAGTCACCACAGAGACACTAGAGACACACAGAGACACACAGAGACACACAGAGACACACAGAGACACACACAGAGACACACAGAGTCACACAGAGACACACAGAGTCACACAGAGTCACACAGAGACACACAGAGTCACACAGAGTCACACAGAGACACACAGAGTCACACAGAGACCCCAGAGACACACAGAGACACACAGAGACACACAGAGGACACACAGAGACACACAGAGACAACAACAGAGTCACACAGAGTCACACAGAGACACACAGAGTCACACAGAGACAAAGAGACACACAGAGTCACACAGAGACACAGAGACACAGAGACACACAGAGACACACAGAGACACACAGAGACACACAGAGACACACAGAGCACACAGAGACACACAGAGACACACAGAGACACAGAGACACACAGAGACACACAGAGACACACAGAGAACAGAGACACACAGAGACACACGAAGTACACACAGAGACACACACCGAGCAACAAGACCAGAACACAGAGCACACAGAGACACACAGAGACACACAGAGAACACACAGAGCACAGAGACACCAGAGACACACAGAGACACAAGAGACACAAGAGACAAGAGCAGTCACACAGAGACACAGAGACACACAGAGACCAAGAACACACAGACACACAGGACACAGAGACACAGAGACACAGGAACAAGAGACAAGAGCACACAGAGGGGAGAGACACAGACAAAGAGCACGAGACCGAGAACACAGAGACGAGACACAGAGACAAGAGAACAAGAGAACACAGAAGAGCCACAGAGACACACAGAGACACACAGAGAAGAGACGGACACCAGAGACACACAGAGACACAGGACACACAGAGACAAGAGACACACAGAGACACCAGAGACACACAGAGACACAGAGACACACAGGACAAGAGACACACAGAGACACAGAGACACAGAGGAAAAGAACACACAGAGGAACACAGAGACACAGAGCACACAGAACAGAAGAACACAAGGACACACAGGCACAACAGAGAAACGGACAAGAGACACGAGCCAGGAGGCACACAGGTACAACAGAGGTACCGAGAAAGAGACCCACAGAGACACAGAGACACAGAGAGACACAGCAGAGACAAGAGACAGACACGGCACACAGAGCACACAGAGACACAGGACACGACCAGAGACACAAGACACACAGACACAGAGCACAGAGACAACAGAGACACACAGAGACACACAGGACACCAGAGCACACACACAGAGACACACAAGACACACAGAGCAACAGAGACACACAGAGCACACAGCACAGAGCCACACAGAGACACACAGAGACAAACACAAGAGACAGAGAACACAGAGACACACAGAGACACAGAGCCAACAGAGACACACAGAGCAACAGAGACACACAGAGACACACGAGACACACACAGAGCACACAGAGACACAACCAAAGAGACACACAGAGTACACACAGAGACACACAGAGACACACAGAGAAACACAGAGACACAGAGAACAAGACACACAGAGCACGGACACCAGAGACACACAGAGACACACAGAGAGACCACAGAGACGAACACAGAGACACAGAGACACACAGGAACATCACGAGACACACAGAGTCACACAGAGACAAAGAGACAACTCACACAGAGCCACAGAGACACAGAGACACAGGACACACAGAGCACACAGAGACACAAGAGAACACAGAGACAACACAGAGACACAAGAGACCAGAGACACACACGGAACACAGAGACAAGACACACAGAGCACACAGAGACACAGAGAACAAGGACACACAGAGAACAACATAGAGACACACAGAGACACACAGAGTACACACAGAGACACAGAGACAACAGAACAAGAGACACACAGGACACAGAGACACACAGAGTCACACAGAGACAACAGAGCAAGAGACACAAGAGACACACAGAACACCAGAGACACACAGAGAACAACACAGGAACACAGAGACACAGAGACACACAGAGCAAGAGACACACAGGACACACAGAGACACACAGAGCACACAGAGACACAGAACAAGAGACACAAGACACACAGAGACACACAGAGCACACAGAGACACACAGAGACACACAAGGACACACAGAGACACACAGAGACAAGAGACACACAGAGACACACAGAGACACACAGAGACACACAGAGACAATAGAGACACACAGAGGACACACAGAGACACACAGAGACACAGAGACACACAGAGACACACAGAGACACACAGAGACACACCACAGAGACATAGAGACACACAGAGACACACAGACACACAGAGACATCAGAGACA
This sequence comes from Poecilia picta, assembly GCA_033032245.1. NCBI lineage: Eukaryota > Metazoa > Chordata > Actinopteri > Cyprinodontiformes > Poeciliidae > Poecilia > Poecilia picta. The sequence goes on along the minus strand of CM065362.1, from coordinate 841,772 downwards.
CACAGAGACACACAAGAGACAACAGAGACAAGAGACACACAGAGACACACGAGACACACAGAAGACACACAGAGACATCAGACACACAGAGACACACAGAGACCATAGAGACACACAGAGACACAAGAGACACACAGAGACACACAGAGACACACAGAGTCACACAGGAGACACACAGAGAGACACAGAGACACACACGAGACACACAGAGACACACAGAGACACACAGAGACATAGAGACACACAGAGACACACAGAGACACACAGAGACATAGAGACACACAGAGACACACAGAGACACACAGAGACACACAGAGACATAGAGACACACAGCAGACACACAAGACGGACACACAGAGACATAGAGACACACAGAGACACACAGAGACCACAGAGCACACAGAGACATCAGAGACACACAGAGACACACAGAGACACACAGAGACACACAGAGACAATAGAGACACACAGAGACACACAGAGTACACACAGAGACATAGAGACACACAGAGACACACAGAGACACACAGAGACACACAGAGACATAGAGACACACAGAGACACACAGAGTACACACAGAGACATAGCAGAGACACACAGAGACACACAGAGACACACAGAGACATAGAGACCACAGAGACACACAGAGACACACAGAGGACATAGAGACACACAGAGACACACAGAGACACACAGAGACATAGAAGACACACAGAGACACACAGAGACACACACAGAGACACACAGAGTCACACAGAGACACACAGAGACACACAGAGACACACAGAGACACACAGAGTCACACAGAGACACAGAGACACACAGAGACACACAGAGACACACAGAGACACACCAAGAGTCACACAGAGGACACACAGAGACACACAGAGGACACACCAGAGACACACAGAGACACACAGAGACACACAACACGTTCGCACGAGCACCAGCATGGACCGTATACAGAGCACACAGAACACGAGACATGTGACAACAGAGACACACAGGACAATAGAGCATAAGCACATGAGACAAAGTAGAGACGAAGACACACACCAGAGCACACAGGAAGACGACTGCAGACACAGAGACACACAGAGACACACAGAGAGACATACGAGACACACAGAGACACACAGAGACACACAGAGACACACAGAGACATAGAGACACACAGAGACACAGAGACATAGAACAACAGAGAACAAGAGACACAACGAGACACACAGAGACACACAGAGTCACACAGAGACACACAGAAGAACACAGAGACACATAGAGACACACAGAGACACACAGAGACACACAGAGACATAGAGACACACAGAGACACACAGAGACACACAGAGACATAGAGACACACAGAGACACACAGAGACACACAGAGACACACAGAGACATAGAGACACACAGAGACACACAGAGTCACACAGAGACAAGAGACACACAGAGACACACAGAGACACACAGAGACACACAGACGACATAGAGACACACAGAGACACACAGAGTCACACAGAGACATAGAGACACACAGAGACACACAGAGCACACAGAGACACAGAGACACACAGAGACACACAGAGACACACAGAGACAAGAGACACACAGAGACACACAGAGACACACAGAGACACAGAGACACACAGAGACACACAGAGACACACAGAGACACACAGAGTCACACAGAGACACACAGAGACACACAGAGACACACAGAGACACACAGAGTCACACAGAGACACCAGAGACACACAGAGACACACAGAGACACACAGAGACACACAGAGTCACACAGAGACACACAGAGACACACAGAGACACACAGAGACACACAGAGACACACAGAGACACACACGTTCCTGTCTTAATGCCCCAGCTGGACCCGGTTTCATTCACACGTCCAGAACCTCTGCAGGACTTTATGTGACCAACAGGAGAGGAGTGGAAAATAAGAGCTTAGAATGGCCTAGTCAAAGTCAGAGCTGAAAACACCTGAGAGTCTGAGACATGAAGACGCTGCAGATCGAGGCCTGATGGACAGAGAAACACGCCTCACTTTTTAAACCCTGTAATCATTTTCTGTCCACTTTAGAGTCGCGTTGCTCAATAAAACACATGAAGGTTTGATGGAACCTGATGCAGATTAAAAGGTTTTAAGGCTGTGAATAATTTAACATTTGCACAGAATCAGCCACTCATTTGTTCTGGTTGTTTTCTTACGCCAAAGTGTTTTGGCAACATTTTTGTAACTTTGTTGACTCAAAAATATCATCAGGTTTTTAATTGTATTGGAAAAATGTCTTGTTTGGTTTTCAGCATAATAAAAAAGTGAATTTAAAAAGCTTCTTAATCAATTTATTACTTATTAAAGCTAAATTTCACCGACATAAATGTAAATTTTTGAGGAAAAAAACAGACTTTTCAGTTTTTGTGATTGAACTTAAACATTATATATTTACAATTCAACCTTCAACTAATCAAAAAGCAAAAGCAACAATATGGACTTGAGTCAGTTTGGATTATCTCCTGTTAATTCACTGATTCTGGCACAATTTGTCCTATTTTCTTTGTGCCAGATTATTTTGATTGTCATTTTCTTGTCACTATTGTACTTTAAGTTCCTCCTGGCGATTATATTTCTCTTGTTTTTGTTTGTTATTTTCCTAATATGTACACAGCACAGTTGTATATTGTTGTTTACAAGAAATAAAGTTATTAAAAAAAATGTAGAAGTTACTGGGACGATTCAGCATCAGGTGGTTTCCTCTGACCTACAGGAGGAAACAACCCAAAGAGTTTCTGCAGAACTCAGGCGCCTTTATTCCTGCTAGCCAACAAGAAGGAGCTAAAGGTCCTGGACTCGGCGGACATGTTGTCCTTCAGCACTGACCTCAGCGGCGCCCTCTGCTGCCTTCTTCAGCCCCCAGCCGGCGGCGGCCCAGCGCTCCGCCGTGCTGCGGTCGTTGGAGATGAAGAAGTTGTCGAAGAAGATGTCCGAGGTCATGGACCAGAGCTCCAGCCCCAAGGCGCTGAACGGCGCCATCTTGAAGGGCTGCAGGTCCTCGAAGAAATCCGGGTTGGGAATCTTCCTCGGCTTCCAGACGCCCTGGCGGAGCAGCACAGAACAGTTTGACTCACGGACAGAACAGATGCTATGCTGGGAAACTACCGTTCACCACTGATGACAGTCAAGATGGCCGCCAGGGTCAACAAGGAGCATTTATTTTTGCATTAAAATTGCCAACATTTGTCAGAGATTAAGTTGTTAAATCGGTTGTAATTGGATCAGTAAATATCAGATTTGTGGATATTATTTAGATTTTTTTAAGATGGCTGCCATGGAAAAGTTATTTTTGAACTAAAAACAACAACTGGATAAATGTGTTCGGTGCCAGATTGGAGCCTCCATATGTTGAACCGTAAATATGTAATATATCTTCTTGACCTTGTGCTGCTTTGTCCTGTAGACCTTTTTCAAAATGGCTGCCGTGACTGTAATAGAGAATATATGTTGGCACTTTTGGACACTGCTAACCAAAACGTTATCTTACTTACTTATCTACCTCTGCTAGTGCTAAACCAAAACAAAAAAGAGAAATGAGCAGAAGCCAACGCTAAACTGCTAAAAACATTAGCAGAAGCTAACGCTAAACTGCTAAAAATATTAGCAGAAGCTAACGCTAAACTGCTAAAAACATTAGCAGAAGCTAACGCTAAACTGCTAAAAATATTAGCAGAAGCTAAGGCTTAACTGCTAAAAACATTAGCAGAAGCTAACGCTAAACTGCTAAAAACATTAGCAGAAGCTAACGCTAAACTGCTAAAAACATTAGCAGAAGCAACGCTAAACTGCTAAAAACATTAGCAGAAGCTAAGCTAAACTGCTAAAAATATGCAGAAGCTAATGCTAAACTGCTAAAAAACATCTAGCAAAATGCAAGTAGCTTAACTGCTAAAAACATTAGCAGAAGCTAATGATTAAAATGCTAAAAACATTAGCAAAAGCTAATGCTAAACTGCTAAAAACATTAGCAGAAGTAACTGGTAAATTTAAAAACATTAGCAAAGCTAATGATTAACTGATAAAAACATTAGCAAAAGCTAATGCTAAACTGCTAAAAACATTAGCAGAAGATAATGATTAACTGGTAAATATTTAAAAACATTAGCAAAAGCTAATGATTAACTGGTAAATATTTAAAAACATTAGCAAAAGCTAATGCTAAACTGCTAAAAACATTAGCAGAAGATAATGATTAACTGGTAAATATTTAAAAACATTAGCAAAGCTAATGCTAAACTGCTAAAAACATTAGCAGAAGATAATGATTAACTGGTAAATGCATAAAACGATAAAACCTTTGTGCCACATCTTCTCCTTCCAGTTGGTGACTGGTGTGAGAATCGCTACCAGCCACGTTGTCAGTTTCTGACTTTGCTGAATATTATTACTTTATGGCCAAATCCAAAAACATGATGCGACATAAAGATCATCCAAGTCCTGAAACGGGGAGCATTTTATGCTATTACTGGTTTAAAAGGCTCAAACACCTGATATTCATAGCAGACAGATTTTCCCAGTAACATGGCGCACTAAAAACCCGTCCGAACCTGGTAGGGGAACCGGGCCGAGCCGTCTCAGCGCGTCAGGACCCACCTGGTAGTTGGGGTTGTCCACCATGGGGATGTGGTTCACACCTTGCCCTCTGAAACTGGGGTATGTCGACCATCGGCGGACTTCACGGGGCCGCACGCGGCGGGCGCTCTGCAGGCTCCGGCGGTTGGGGTCTGGGGCGCCTCCCACTCTCCGTCCATGTCTCGCCTGCAGGAACGGATCCGTCACGGTCCGCCGCACGAGGAGGACGGCGGCGCTCGGTTGCCAGGGACGCACATGTCGACGGTCATGTGGTCGGGTCTCGAGACTCGCCTCATCGCCAACCGCCGTCGGTTTCACGGCTCTAGCTACAGCGTATCATGAGCAGACGTCTCGTCCCTACATGGAGAAGCATACAGACAGGGCTCAACCGTCATGCTGGTTCACACGGCTAACGAAGCTAACAGCCTTCATGGCGCCATCAGACACTGCATATGCTGGTTCACAGGCTAACGAAGCTAACAGCCTTCATGGCGCATCAGACCTGCAATGCTGGTTCACATGGCTAACGAAGCTAACAGCCTTCATGGCGCCATCAGACTCTGCTCATGCTGGTTCACACGGCTAACGAAGCTAACAGCCTTCATGGCGCCATCAGACTCTGTCAATGCTGGTTCACATGGCTAACGAAGCTAACAGCCTTCATGGTGTCATCAGACTCTCGTCTTCATGCTGGTTCACACGGCTAACGAAGCTAACAGCCTTCATGGCGCATCAGACACTGCATGCTGGTTCACACGGCTAACGAAGCTAACAGCTTCATGGGCCATCAGACTCATGCAATGCTGGTTCACATGGCTAACGAAGCTAACAGCCTTCATGGCGTCATCAGACTCTCGTCTTCATGCTGGTTCACACGGCTACGAAGCTAACAGCCTTCATGGGCATCAGACACTGCATGCTGGTTCACAGGCTAACGAAGCTAACAGCCTCATGGTGTCATCAGACTCTCGCATGCTGGTTCACATGGCTAACGAAGCTAACAGCCTTCATGGCGCCATCAGACTCTGTCTTCATGCTGGTTCACACGGCTAACGAAGCTAACAGCCTTCATGGCGTCATCAGACTCTCGTCCATGCTGGTTCACACGGCTAACGAAGCTAACAGCCTTCATGGTGCCATCAGACTCTCGTCTCATGCTGGTTCACACGGCTAACGAAGCTAACAGCCTTCATGGCGCCATCAGACTCTCGTCTTCATGCTGGTTCACACGGCTAACGAAGCTAACAGCCTTCATGGGTCATCAGACACTCGTCTTATGCTGGTTCACATGGCTAACGAAGCTAACAGCCTTCATGGCGCATCAGACTCTCGTCTTCATGCTGGTTCACACGGCTAACGAAGCTAACAGCCTTCATGGCGCCATCAGACTCTCGTCCATGCTGGTTCACACGGCTAACGAAGCTAACAGCCTTCATGGTGTCATCAGATCTCGTCTTCATGCTGGTTCACACGGCTAACGAAGCTAACAGCCTTCATGGTGTCATCAGACACTGCAATGCTGGTTCACACGGCTAACGAAGCTAACAGCCTTCATGCCTTCATGGCGTCATCAGACTCTCGTCTTCATGCTGGTTCACACGGCTAACGAAGCTAACAGCCTTCATGGTGTCATCAGACACTGCAATGCTGGTTCACATGGCTAACGAAGCTAACAGCCTTCATGGTGTCATCAGACTCTCGTCTTCATGCTGGTTCACATGGCTAACGAAGCTAACAGCCTTCATGGTGTCATCAGACTCTCGTCTTCATGCTGGTTCACACGGCTAACGAAGCTAACAGCCTTCATGGCGTCATCAGACTCTCGTCTTCATGCTGGTTCACACGGCTAACGAAGCTAACAGCCTTCATGGTGTCATCAGACTCTCGTCTTCATGCTGGTTCACACGGCTAACGAAGCTAACAGCCTTCATGGCGCATCAGACTCTCGTCTTCATGCTGGTTCACACGGCTAACGAAGCTAACAGCCTTCATGGCGTCATCAGACCTGCAATGCTGGTTCACATGGCTAACGAAGCTAACAGCCTTCATGGCGCCATCAGACTCTACGTCTTCATGCTGGTTCACACGGCTAACGAAGCTAACAGCCTTCATGGCGCCATCAGACTCTCGTCCGATGCTGGTTCACACGGCTAACGAAGCTAACAGCCTTCATGGTGTCATCAGAATCTCGTCCTGATGCTGGTTCACACGGCTAACGAAGCTAACAGCCTTCATGGCGTCATCAGACACTGCAATGCTGGTTCACACGGCTAACGAAGCTAACAGCCTTCATGGCGCCATCAGACACTCGTCTTCATGCTGGTTCACATGGCTAACGAAGCTAACAGCCTTCATGGTGTCATCAGACTCTGTCTTCATGCTGGTTCACACGGCTAACGAAGCTAACAGCCTTCATGGCGCCATCAGACTCTCGTCTTCATGCTGGTTCACACGGCTAACGAAGCTAACAGCCTTCATGGTGTCATCAGACTCTGTCTTCATGCTGGTTCACACGGCTAACGAAGCTAACAGCCTTCATGGTGTCATCAGACACTGCAATGCTGGTTCACACGGCTAACGAAGCTAACAGCCTTCATGGCGTCATCAGACTCTCGTCTTCATGCTGGTTCACACGGCTAACGAAGCTAACAGCCTTCATGGCGTCATCAGACACTGCAATGCTGGTTCACACGGCTAACGAAGCTAACAGCCTTCATGGCGTCATCGGACTCTTGTCTTCATGCTGGTTCACACGGCTAACGAAGCTAACAGCCTTCATGGCGTCATCAGACACTGCAATGCTGGTTCACACGGCTAACGAAGCTAACAGCCTTCATGGCGTCATCAGACTCTCGTCTTCATGCTGGTTCACACGGCTAACGAAGCTAACAGCCTTCATGGCGCCATCAGACTCTCGTCTTCATGCTGGTTCACACGGCTAACGAAGCTAACAGCCTTCATGGCGTCATCAGACTCTCGTCTTCATGCTGGTTCACACGGCTAACGAAGCTAACAGCCTTCATGGCGCCATCAGACTCTCGTCCCGATGCTGGTTCACACGGCTAACGAAGCTAACAGCCTTCATGGTGTCATCAGACACTGCAATGCTGGTTCACACGGCTAACGAAGCTAACAGCCTTCATGGCGTCATCAGACTCTCGTCTTCATGCTGGTTCACACGGCTAACGAAGCTAACAGCCTTCATGGTGTCATCAGACACTGCAATGCTGGTTCACATGGCTAACGAAGCTAACAGCCTTCATGGTGTCATCAGACACTGCAATGCTGGTTCACACGGCTAACGAAGCTAACAGCCTTCATGGCGTCATCAGACTCTCGTCTTCATGCTGGTTCACACGGCTAACGAAGCTAACAGCCTTCATGGCGCCATCAGAATCTCGTCTTCATGCTGGTTCACACGGCTAACGAAGCTAACAGCCTTCATGGCGCCATCAGAATCTCGTCCTGATGCTGGTTCACACGGCTAACGAAGCTAACAGCCTTCATGGCGTCATCAGACACTGCAATGCTGGTTCACACGGCTAACGAAGCTAACAGCCTTCATGGCGCCATCAGACTCTCGTCTTCAGCAACGCTGACCCGTCCAGGTTCTGGCGGACCGTAGAGCCGCTGTTAGCCAGGCTAACGTCTTGAGAAGCGGAGAGGGACGATGGTTCTGTTCCATGTCCGACATGAGTTTTAAAAACCCGGTTGGCTTGGATATTTCCTTCATCACCTCTTGGTGGCTCTTTTCTTTTGTCTTCCTTTTCTTTCTGCTATCCCTCATTCTGCTGTCCGCCATCTTGAGAAATCCCCCCTGATGCTCGCCCCAATGTGTAAGACGCCTCCAACTTGGACCAATAACCATCATGAAGGACGTTTGGACCCATTTTCTCCACAACGTCTCCAAAATCCTCTTAGCCAGTGACAAAATTAAGGCCTTCAGACCTTATTCATTCACAGCTGCTGCCCCGATAAGCCTGTGCTACGCCGCAACGTAACCATGGTAACAGCGCGCGGTGTGCTGACCAGTATCGTAACCATGGTAACAGCGCGTGGTTCTATGACCAGTATCGTAACCATGGTAACAGCGCGAGGTTCTATGACCAGTATCGTAACCATGGTAACAGCGCGCGGTGTTCGTTCTGAGCAGTATGGTAACCATGGTAACGGCGCGCGGTGCTCGTTCTGAGCAGTATGGTAACCATGGTAACGGCGCGCGGTGCTCGTTCTGAGCAGTATGGTAACCATGGTAACGGCGCGCGGAGCTCGTTCTGAGCAGTATGGTAACCATGGTAACGGCGCGTGGTGCTCGTTCTGAGCAGTATCGTAACCATGGTAACAGCGCGAGGTTCTATGACCAGTATCGTAACCATGGTAACAGCGCGCGGTGTTCGTTCTGAGCAGTATGGTAACCATGGTAACGGCGCGCGGTGCTCGTTCTGACCAGTATCGTAACCATGGTAACGGCGCGCGGAGCTCGTTCTGACCAGTATCGTAACCATGGTAACGGCGCGCGGTGCTCGTTCTGAGCACGTATGGTAACCATGGTAACGGCGCGCGGAGCTCGTTCTGAGCAGTATGGTAACCATGGTAACGGCGCGTGGAGCTCGTTCTGACCAGTCTTCGGGCTTCGCGGCGTCGGGGTCCTGGACCTTGGGCCTCTCGTCCCAGTCCTCAGGCTTGTGGTCGTCGGGGTCCTCGATCTCGCTGGGGGGTTGACGGGGGGGGGTCATGTCCTTCAGCAGGTTCCCGCTGTTCACCACGGTCTGGTCCACCAGAACCTCAAAGCTGTTGTCGTCGTTCACCACTGGGGGGCGTCAGAGCACAGGTACATCTGTGAGTGTGTCTCTCTGTGGTGTGTGTGTCTCTGTGTGTGTGTGTGTCTCTGTGTGTGTGTGTGTCTCTGTGTGTGTGTGTGTGTCTCTGTGTGTGTGTGTGTCTCTGTGTGTGTGTGTCTCTGTGTGTGTGTGTGTCTCTGTGTGTGTTGTGTCTCTGTGTGTGTGTGTGTCTCTGTGTTGTGTGTCTGTCTGTGTGTGTGTGTGTGTTTTGTCTCTTGTGTGTGTTCTCTGTGTGTGTGGTGTGTGTGTCTCTGTTGTGTGTGTCTCTGTGTGTGTGTCTCTGTGTGTGTGTCTCTGTGTGTCTCTGTGTGTGTGTGTGTGTGTGTGTGTGTGTGTGTGTGTGTGTGGAGGCGTACCCAGGGTGTGTACAGGTGCGTCTTCTTGTCGGTGAAGTAGGACCGCAGGTCGGCGTCGGGCTTCTTGGCGTGTTTCTCCTCATACTGGCCCGTTTTTGGGTTCCTGTGCTGAAGATGAAGTGCAGCTTGTAATCTTCTCCGCACTTATCGGGTCCGAACATGATGGTGTACGAAGTCTTGTCCACAAACTGGTCCTGCAGGGACAGACAGCCGAGTGAGACGGGCAGCCGATCGGACCGGCGCCGCCGCGAACCCGACCGACACCGACCAGGTCCAGTCCGGGCGTCTCGCTCAGCAGCTTCACGTAGGCGCCGCCGCAGTCGATCCCTGCCTGGAAGTTCACCTCGTACCTGGACACAAGCACCTGTCAGCAGCTACGGCGGGACGGAGCGACGGCTCCGGTTCCGGTCGGGTCTTACTGGACGACGAGGGGCATGGAGTCAAAGGTGAAAGGTCGCAGCAGAGGGGCGGAGATGGCGTGATGCTTGGCTCTGGACTTCAGGACCAGACCTTTATCGCCGGGCAGCTTGGAGTCCTTCATGTCCTCCACGGCCCATTTACCTGTCCAAACACCACCGGCCAATCAGAGCACAGCGTCTCACCTGGCGCCGCCGGTCCGATTCCCGGAAACAAACGACTCACCATCGTACTTTGAGATCTCTTCATCTGCGGCGTCCTTCTTCGCCTTGGACAGAACCCACCTAGAACCAGAACCAACCGGGCCAGATCAGAACCAACCGGGCCAGATCAGAACCAACCGGAACCAACCGGGCCAGATCAGAACCAACCGGGCCAGATCAGAACCAACCGGACCAGATCAGAACCAACCGGAACCAACCGGGCCAGATCAGAACCAACCGGAACCAACGGGCCAGATCAGAACCAACCGGAACCAACCGGACCAGATCAGAACCAACCGGAACCAACCGGGCCAGATCAGAACCAACCGGGCCAGATCAGAACCAACCGGACCAGATCAGAACCAACGGACCAGATCAGAACCAACCGGAACCAACCGGACAGATCAGAACCAACACGGAGATCAGAACCAACCGGAACACCGACCGATCAGAACACGGACCAACCGGACCAGATCAGAACCAACCGGACCAGATCAGAACAACGGACAGATCAGAACCAACGGCCAGTCAGAACCAACCGGGACCAGATCAGAACCAACCGGAACCAACCGGACCAGATCAGAACCAACCGGAACCAGATCAGAACACCGGAACGGCAGATCAGAACCAACCGGAGCCAGATCAGAACCAACCGGAACCAACCGGACCAGATCAGAACCAACCGGACCAGATCAGAACCAACCGGACCAGATCAGAACCAACCGAGACCAGATCAGAACCAACCGAACCACCGACAATCAAACACGAGGACCAGATCAGAACCAACCGGGACCAGAACAGAACCAACCGGACCAGATCAGAACCACCGAACCAACCGGACCAGATCAGAACCAACCGGAACCAAACCGGACCAGATCAGAACCAACCGGAACCAACCGGACCAGATCAGAACCAACACGGACCAGATCAGAACCAACCGACAGATCAGAACCAACGACCACCGGACAGATAAACCAGAGTCCAGATCAAACCAACCGGAACCAGACAGAACCAACGACCAACCGACCAGACGAACCAACCGGACCAGATCAGAACCAACCGGACCAGATCAGAAAGACCACCGGACCAATCAGAACCAACCGGACCAACCGGACCAGATCAGACCACCGGAACCAACGACCAGATCAGAACCAACGCCGATCAGAACCCCGACAACCGAACAACCAACGGCCAGAAGAACAACCGGAACCAACCGACCAGTCAGAACCAACGGAACCACCGGACCAGATCAGAACCAACCGCCAGTCAGAACCAAGAACCAACCGGACCGATCAGAACCAACCGGACAGATCGAACCAACCGGACCAGATCGAACCAACCGAACCAACCGACCAGATCAGAACCAACCGGCCACAACACTAGAACCACCGGCTCGCCACGCAACACCGGACCCACGCAGACACACCGGAACCAACCGGCCAGATCGACCCTGAACCACCGACCAGATCAGCACCACGGACAGTCAAACCACCGGACCAGATCAGAACCAACGGACAGATCAGAACCACAGTAACCACGGACCAGATCAGAACAACCGGCAGATAGACCCGAATCAGCCAAGGCAGACGAAGACCACCGGGCAGTCAGAACCACCGGAACCAACCGGACCAGATCGAACCAACGGACCAACAACGGCAACGAACCACCGGCGACCCGGACCAGATCGAACCAACGGACAGATCAGAACCAACCGGCAGATCAGACCGGCCAGATCAGAACCAACCGGACCAGATCAGAACCAACCGGACAGATCAGAACCAACCGGCCAGATCAGAACAACCGGAACCAACCGGGCCAGATCAGAACAACGACCAGTCAGAACCAACCAGACAGATCAGAACCAACCGGAAACCAACCGGCCAGATCAGAACCAACACGGAACCACCGGACCAGATCAGAACCAACGGACCGCGAACAACCGGACCAGATCAGAACCAACCGGCCCAGATCGAACCACCGGACAGATCAGACCACCGGACAGATCAGAACCACGGCCAGTCAGAACCAACCGGACCACGGCAGTCAGACCAACCGGACCAGATCGACCAACGGACCAGATCAGACCACGGACCAGTCAGAACCACCGGAACAACCGGAAGTCAGAACCACGGCCAGATCAGAACAACCGGACCAGATCAGAACCAACCAACAGGACAGATCGACCACCGGCCACCGACAGAAAACCAACCGGCCAATCAGACCAACGGACCAGATCAGACCAACCGTAACCACGGACCAGATCAGAACCAACGGCCAATCGAACCAACCTGCCGATCAGAACCAACGAACCAACCGGCCAGATCAGAACCAACCGGCGTCAACAACAAGATCAGAACCAACGAACCAACGGACCAGATCAGAACCAAACCGGACCAGATCAGAACCAACCGGAACCAACCGGACCAGATCAGAACCAACCGGACCAGATCAGAACCAACCGGCAGATCAGAACCAACCGAACCAACCGGACCAGATCAGAACCAACCGACCAGATCAGAACCAACCGGAACAACCGGACCAGATCAGAACCAACCGGACCAGATCAGAACCAACCGGACCAGATCAGAACCAACCGACCAGATCAGAACCAACCGGAACCAACCGGACCAGATCAGAACCAACGGCAGATCAGACCAACGGACCAGATCAGAACACCAGACCAGCAGAACCACCGTCAGAACCAACGACCGATCAGAACCAACCGGCAGAAAACACGCAGATCAGAACCAACCGGAACACAACCGGCCAGATCAGAACCAACCGGACCAGATCAGAACCAACCGGCAGATCAGAACCAACGACCGATCAGAACCAACCGGAACCAAGATCAGAACAACCGACCAACCGGACCAGATCAGAACCAACCGGACCAACGACCAGACGAACCAACCGGACCAGATCAGAACCAACCGGAACCAACCGGACCAGATCAGAACCAACCGGCCAGATCAGAACCAACCGGACCAGATCAGAACAACCGGACCAGATCAGAACAACGGACCAACCGGACCAGATCAGAACCAAGAACCAACCGGACCAACGAAACCAACCGGCCAGATCAGAACCAACCGGACCAGACAGACCAACCGAACCAACCGGACCAGATCAGAAAACCAGACCAATCAGAACCAACCGGAACCAACCGGCCAGATCAGAACAACCGGAACCAACCGACAGTCAGAACCAACGGACCAGATCAGAACCAACCGGGCCAGATCAGAACAACCGGACCAGATCAAAACCAACGGACCAGATCAGAACCAACCGGACCAGATCAGAACCAACCGAACAACGCAGATCAAACCACGGACAATCAAACCAACGACCGATAAACCCAACCACACATCAGAACAAAAACGACCAGATCAGAACAACGAACCACGACCCAGAAGATCAAACCACGGACCAGATCAGAACACCGAGATCAGAACCAAGGAACAAACAACCGGAAGAAAACAACCGGACCAGATCAGAACCAACCGACACGACACCGAACAGGCCAGATCAGAACCAACCGGACCAGATCAGACCAACCGGACCAGATCAGAACCAACCGACCAGATCAGAACCAACCGGAACGAACCAACCGGACCAGATCAGAACCAACCGGACCAGATCAGAACCAACCGGCCAATCAGAACAGGCCAACGAACAACCGGACCAGATCAGAACCACCGGCCAGATCAGAACCAACCGGAACCAACCGCCAGATCAGAACCAACCGGACCAGATCAGAACCAAACCGACCAGATCAGAACCAACCGGAACCAACCGGACCAGATCAGAACCAACCGGACCAGATCAGAACCAACCGACCAGATCAGAACCAACGGACAGATCAGAACCAACCGGACCAGATCAGAACCAACCGGCCAGATCAGAACCAACCGACAGATCAGAACCAACGGACCAGATCAGAACCAACCGAACCAACCGGACCAGATCAGAACCAACCGAACCAACCGACCAGATCAGAACCAACCGGAACCAACCGGCCAGATCAGAACCAACCGGCAACAACCAACCGGACCAGATCAGAACCAACCGGACCAGATCAGACCAACCGGAACAAACCGGACCAGATCAGAACCAACCGGCCAGATCAGAACCAACGACCAGAAGAACCAACCGGACCAGATCAGAACCAACCGAACCAACCGCAGATCAGAACCAACCGGACCAGATCAGAACCAACCGGAACCCGACCAGACAACCACGACCAGATCAGAACCAACCGGAACCAACGACCAGATCAGAACCAACCGGACCAGATCAAACCAACCGGACCAGATCAGAACCAACCGGACCAGATCAGAACCAACCGGAACCAGATCAGAACCAACCGGTCAGATCAGAACCAACCGGACCAGATCAGAACCAACCGGAACCAACCGGACCAGATCAGAAACAACCAACCGGAACAAACCCGGCCAGATCAGAACCAACCGGACCAGATCAGAACCAACCGGAAGCAGATCAGAACCAACCGGACCAGATCAGAACCAACCGGACCTGATCAGAAACCAACACGAACCAACCGGACCAGATCAGAACCAACCGGTCCAGATCAGAACCAACCGGTCCAGATCAGAACCAACCGGAACCAACCCGGCGGACAGATCAGAACCAACCGGACCAAATCAGAAACCAACGACGTTATCAACCGGACCAATCAGAACCAACCGGAACAACCCGATCAGAACCAACCGGAACCAACGGGTCAGAGTCAGAACCAACCGGACCAGATCAGAACCAACCGGGCCAGATCAGAACCAACCGGACCAGATCAGAACCGGGTCAGCTGTGTGTGCTCACCCATCCAGGGTCCCCCGGTCAAACGACTCGGCGAAGAAATGTTCCCCCATCGGTTCTGGAGGCTTGTAGGTCACCTGAACACAGAGGAACCGCAGGTCCCATTAGGTTCTGGTTGTCCGGACCTGGAGAGTCCAAACCCCTGGTCACCTGGGTCACCTTGGGCGCAGCGGGGGCCTTGGGGGCGGCCGGGCGTCTCCGTCCCGTCCAGCTCGTCGTCGTCCTCCTCGGCCTCGGCCAGGTCCAGGTCGTCCTCCACGTCCAGGTCCTGGTCCAGGTCCTGGTCCAGGTCCTGGTCCTGGTCCTGCTGGGCCCGGCCGGCGCAGAGCAGGCCCGCCGCCAGCAGAACAAACAGCAGCGCCTTCTGATGCATGGTCTGCAGACGAGCACAACAACGTGATGCGGCGCGCCGTCGCCATGGAGACCAGCCGGCCCCGTCGCCATGGAGACCAGCCGGCCTTAATCAGATTGGACCCAGTGGGATTACTGCAGACACACACTGGTGTTCAGTCTTTAGCTGGGAAAGCTAAGCCCCGCCCTGAGGAACGACCGGTTCAGACATGGGCGGAGCCAACAGTCAGAGGGGGCGGAGCCAAGAATCAGAGGGGTGTGACCAAGAGTCAGTGGAGGCGTGGCCAAGAGTTAGAGGGGCGTGGCCAATAGTCAGTGGAGGCGTGGCCAATAGTTAGTGGGGCGTTGGGTCAAGAGTTAGAGGGGCGTGGCCAATAGTCAGTGGATGCGTGGCCAACAGACAGAGGGGCGTGGACAATAGTCAGAGGGGTGTGGCCAAGAGTCGGAGGGGCGTGGCCAAGAGTCGGGGGGCGTGGCCAATAGTCAGTGGAGGCGTGGTCAAGAGTTAGAGGGGCGTGGCCAATAGTCAGTGGAGGCGTGGCCAATAGTTAGTGGAGGCGTGGCCAATAGTCAGTGGAGGCGTGGTCAAGAGTTAGAGGGGCGTGGCCAATAGTCAGTGGAGGCGTGGCCAATAGTTAGTGGAGGCGTGGCCAATAGTCAGTGGAGGCGTGGTCAAGAGTTAGAGGGGCGTGGCCAATAGTCAGTGGAGGCGTGGCCAACAGAGGGGCGTGGACAATAGTCAGAGTGGTGTGGCCAAGAGTCGGAGGGGCGTGGCCAAGAGTCGGAGGGGCGTGGCCAAAAGTTATCTGCAGTGACTGCTTTAAAAACTTCTAGAAAACAAGTTCAGGGCTCCATCCTTTGTTTTAAATGGGGCTGTAGTGATGCAATAATCTCACGATACGCGATATTCAGCAAACGATACAATTCAATACAGTTTGTGATTTTCTGACAGATTTCAGAGGTTCAGAGTGATTTTGGTGACATTTTGTGACTGTTATAAAGTTGGACTGAATTAATTTAACTGAAAACTGATTAAAAGCTCCAACTACACAATACCTGGTTCTGGTTGGACACAGACTTAAAGTGGACAGCTGGACAAAATGAACCAAAGAAGTGGAGAGAAAACATGTTTCTTTTAGTTGAAACAGTCCAAACTGTAGCTGACATGCATTAGTAAAGTAAATAAAGTGAACCAAGTTCCTGCTCTGAATAGTTTGATACCTTTTTAACCTGAACATCTGAAGGAATCACTCTAAGCCTGATGACCTGGTGAAGCCAGCAGTGAGGGAACAAGGTGACAGTTGGACGTTACGATACTTAAGGATGTATATCGATTTGTTATAGGAAAGAAAATATCAATATATATCGATATTATTATACAGCCCTAGTTTTAACGTCAGTTTCTCATCCATTAATTCCTCAGGTCCACCTGTCCTCCATGTCTCAGGTGTTTCCCTTCTGCCACACCTGGATCTCATCTCTGGGTGATCAACAGGCTTCTTTAACGAATCAGCTGTTCTGGAGTAGAGGCTCATCTAAAACATGCAGGTCGGCCTGAGGACCAGGACTGCATTAATCCAACGGTTAGCAGAAGATTGTTTTTAACGTTTAGCCTCCCTACCTGGATAATTTCTGCTGTCAGCCATTAAACCGTGCGACTTGCTGTTAGTTACAACAGTGAGCTGGTGAAGCTGCATAAAGACAGCAGAAATAACCAAGCGACATTTACACTAGACACATATTTTAAAATGTATTTAATCAGGTTTAACAGCAGCATGGAGGCATGTAGGATAAAGATATTTATAAAAACAACAAAAATTATGAATATACTTTACAGAAAAAACAAAAAAGTACCGTGCAGTAAACTATTAACAACTGCAGCGAAAAAAAAACTTCTTCTGCCAACTTTAGCCACTTTAATGCCAACAGCATCGATTGCTCTACAGCGGTTCTGGCATGTTTTCACCACCAGAGGGCGCCACTTCATTAGCTGGACGATTCAACTGTCGGCCTCCAGAGGGCGACACCGAGGCAGAATTAAACACATTTACAGGAAAATTTAAAAAATTAGACAGAAAATAGAGGAACAGGAAGATTTATAGTCAGATATTCAGTTACACTTTAGACGTCATCAGATGGATCCGTCACGGATCAGCCATTTGGACCAGTCCAGGTTCTGGTTCCTGAACAGAGACGGGTCAGAGCTTGGTTCCCGTAGCAACCTGCCCTGTTCAGGCGGCGGCTCTGATTGGCCGATAAATCAAGACGCCTAATCCCAATCCGGAGTGCCAGGGAGGCGGGACTTCCCTGCTAATCTGATGTGAGAGGCAGCAGGACCTGGTCCAAACTGGTTGGTCCAACTGGGTCCAAACTGGTTGGTCCAACTGGGTCCAAACTGGTTGGTCCAACTGGGTCCAAACTGGTTGGTCCAACTGGGTCCAAACTGGTTGGTCCAACTGGGTCCAAACTGGTTGGTCCAACTGGGTCCAAACTGGTTGGTCCAACTGGGTCCAAACTGGTTGGTCCAACTGGGTTCTGATTAAATGTAACTAGTCCTGACTGGTTCTAACTGGTCCTGACTGGTTCTAACTGGTCCTGACTGGTTCTAACTGGTCCTGACTGGTTCTAACTGGTCCTGACTGGTTCTAACTGGTCCTGACTGGTTCTAACTGGTCCTGATGTTCTAACTGGTCCTGAGATGCTCATCCCTGCTGACGGTGCTGAACTCATCCGGTCCTGATCCGATCCAGAGCTCAGGCAGCGTCGCCCAGCAGGTCCGACCGGTTCCGACCGGTTTCTGGTTGAACAGAAACAGAGCGGCGGAGGGGAAATCCAGAAAAACGGTTTTTTGTGTCCAGGAAACATTTCCGTTTAATTCGCACAGCGAACTCATTCATTGACCCGGTCTGGTCCAGAAGAACCATCAGAACCTCAGGTTTTACTCATTTATGGGCGAAAATATCAACATCTGATTTGTGTTTTTATTAAAGCTACAAATTAATATTTAAACCTCGAATTTTCGGCGTTTCCCTTCTGGTTCTGGTCAGTTTACATCATGTTCATATCAGCACCACTGATCTGCTGCAGCAAAACGTCCAACACCAGCAGATACTGGATCCGGACCAGCGGCAGAAACTGGACCAGACACCAGAATCATCAGAACCGGCTGAATCAGCGGTGTCCAAAGTGTGGCGCGGGGGCCATTTGCGGCCCTTGGAATCATTTTTTGTGGCCGTGACTGCAGAGTAAGGATGGCATGAACCTCATGAAGGTTTTATATGTTTTAAGAATGAGATCTTCTGAAAATGTTCGGAATAATAAAGTATTTTTTTTCTTATCAGCCATGTTTGATTTTAATATCATGAAGTTTTTCCCATCAGATTTTTGAAGAATCTTCTTGTTTAGTTGAAGTTAAAAACCTTTTCTAAAAAAAAAAAGAAAAAAAAAAAAGATTTGACCAAAATAGACAGAAAATCTTTTATTCAAGAAAACATCTGATCTGTTTTCTGCAATTATTATAATTTTTGTGTTGGATCCATTTACTTACATGGACTCGACCCGAGTTAACTGAGGTTGACTGCACTGTCCCTCAGGCGCTTTCAGGACACGCAGTTACGCCAATTTTTAATAAACTGAGGAAGACGACAGGAAGAGACTCGAGTTTTAGGAAACTCTTTCCTGTTTGACCCTAGTGAGAAAAACTCATCTAGTCTCTGTTCTGTGTTTTATGAGCGTTTTAGGTTTCCTAACCTGACATTTTGTCTAATTAAAACATTTTGAAAAATTTATATTTAATTTTTAGGATAACGAGCAAAAAATTGGTCTGAATTAGGGCTGTATAATAACATCGATATCTCGATATATATCGATATTTTCTTTCCTAGAAACAAATTGATATCCATCCTTAAGTATCATAACGTCCAACTGTCCCCTTGTTCACTCACTGCTGGCTTCACCAGGTCATCAGGCTTAGAGTGATTCCTTCAGATGTTCAGGTTAAAAAGGTATCAAACTATTCAGAGCAGGAACTTGGTTCACTTTATTTACTTTACTAATGCATGTCAGCTACAGTTTGGACTGTTTCAACTAAAAGAAACATGTTTTCTCTCCACTTCTTTGGTTCATTTTGTCCAGCTGTCCACTTTAAGTCTGTGTCCAACCAGAACCAGGTATTGTGTAGTTGGAGCTTTTAATCAGTTTTCAGTTAAATTAATTCAGTCCAACTTCATAACAGTCACAAAATGTCACCAAAATCTCTCTGTCCCTCTGAAACCTGTCAGAAAATCACAAACTTTTATGAATTGTATTGTTTGCTGAATATCGCGATATATATCGTATCACTGGCAGAATATCGTGTATCGTATCGTGAGATTATTGCATCACTACAGTCCCAGTCTGAATATTTATCATTTACAGTTTAGAGACTAAACATCAACCTGACAAAGTTTTCCACTTCCTGAGGAGAACCTGACCCAAAAGAACCAGAGAGCAGAAAAACGGGCTGGACCAGAACCAGCAAGAGGAAAA
Organism: Poecilia picta; assembly: GCA_033032245.1. Classification (NCBI taxonomy): domain Eukaryota; kingdom Metazoa; phylum Chordata; class Actinopteri; order Cyprinodontiformes; family Poeciliidae; genus Poecilia; species Poecilia picta. The sequence goes on along the minus strand of CM065362.1, from coordinate 821,605 downwards.
GCAGCAAACAAACCAGAATTTAAACCAAAAATAGAAAATATTTCAATTCTGCCGTTTTAAACAGAACCTCCAGGTCCAGTTTGTCCAGAACCAATCAGAAATCTACTGGGAGTGGGCGTGTCCGTCTGCTCTCTGATTGGTTAGAAACCAGGAAGTCCTCCAACAGTGGGAGACAAACATTCAGGAAGAAAAACTGGAAAAATCCTCAAAGTTAAACTGGGAAAACTGGGAGATGATGGTTCTGATGGGACGGTCCGCGGATATGGAGGTGAATATAATAATAAAGTTTCATGCAAATATCTGGAAAAACTGCAGAAATTACTGTCAATTTTAGGACAAATATTTGGTTTTCAGGCCCAATTATTTATTTATTTATTGTAACAAAAATAATCCTCATTTTAAAACAAGTTAGATTCACGGTTTTTGGGGCAAATCTGATTCATTTTTCTTTTTAATTTTGCTTCGTTTTGTAGTTTAATCCCATTTTCAGTTGTAAGCTGAACTGGGCTTCATACATTCATTCATTCATTCATTCATTTTGACCCCAAGAACCTGAAAAGCTTAATAAATGGTGTTTGTCGAGCAGAACTAACCTGACATTTAAATGAAACAACGTCCTTATTACGGGTCATAAAGTTTTACAGTGTAAAAGCAGGAACTGCCTTCATTTAAACTGATTCTAATGATATTTTGCACCAAATTGTTCTGGTTTATGTGAAATATTCAGATTATTCTCCAGACTTAAGCTCATGGTGACCTGGAGCCGCCTGTAGCTTTTTAATTTTAATTAAAGTTAAAGTCCAGGTTAAGCTGCCGGGCCACTGAAGGTCCAGCCGGGCAGTTCGGGTCTTTCCGGATGTTTCCGCCAGCATTTAAACACCAACCCGCCTCATAAAGCTGCTTTTCGGTGACACCGAACCGTTTCTGGATCATTCTGGGACTATTTTTCTGCCTGAAGCGGACCAAGCTAAGCTAAGCTAAGCTAAGCTAAGCTAAGCTAGCGGGCGGGCGGTCCGGGTTCACCTGCGGCTGATTAGCCCCAGCTGGCCCCTCCGCTCCGGAACCGGCAGACAGGCCGCCGCCTCCAGCCTCACATCCACAATCAATCCGCTCCTGTCCGGAAAAAGCCGCATTTTCTGTGTTTTCCAGAAGAAAAGCTAATTTCTCTACTCACCTCGCGCTCCGAGATGCGACCGCCTGGGAACTAGTGAGGAGGGTCACGTGGGAGAATCTCAGGGAAATCTCCGCCTCCGCTGGACGCTGATTGGCCAGCCGGATCCAGGGTCAGACGCTTCCTGTCAAATGGCAGCCGCCCATTGGCTGCAGGAAAATCTCTGTCCAGCAGCCCGTCTGAGAACTGAAACTCGTGGACGGTGATGATTGGCGCAGCTGTCACAGGAAATGCGCGCGGATTGGCTGTAGTAAGCCTTTCGAAACCTGAACCTGAGACTGATTTTATGGTAGAATATCATTCGAAAATCAACATCCCAGTTTTTAATACCGCCTTATGAACGGCGGGATGGACTTACTACATATAATGTAAAAATATGAGCTATTTGTTTCATTTGATGTGGTCAATAACTGTTAAAGAGAAATTTTAATTTAGTTTTTTTATATTTGAAATATTTAAAACATAAGAACTTTTTCAGATTACCATAATTCAATTAAATGTAGTTTACTGACACAGCACCAAATGGGAATTAATACTTTAAACTCCAGGCACTTTACAAAACGAGTCATTTCAATCTTCAGTCAATCACCCATCAATCACCAATTAACCCTATTTATGCTTTAATCTCCCTTTACACCAGTGTTGTATAAAGTACTGAAATCTCAGAGTCAAGTAAAAGTTTAGGTTCCTCTCCAAAATATGACTTTGGTAAAAGTCCAAGTCACTGAAATGTTACTTGAGTTAAAGTCTTAATGTATCTGAATTTTCTTGTACTTAAGTCTGGAAATTACTGTAAAAATGGATGAACTCAAGTAATGTAATGAAAAGTATAAGTAAAAAGTAAAACGGGGCAAATGCAGTTTGAATGACATTTTTTATATTTTGGTAAACTTGTTAAATACAGTTAAAGTAATAAACACAACCAAGTGCAGGTAAAACTAAACCTGCTAATAGATAAACCTACAGGCATCATTAGGTGCTTCACCTACAAGGTTAATAACTTAACCTGCTTTACAACTGAACCACATATATATATGTGGTTCATGTTGTATGGGGCTCCATTCGTGTCGACTTTGTAGCAGTCAATCAGTAGGTGGGTCAAAACTCTTTTTTGTAACGAGTAACTAAACCACACATTGAAAATGTATCAGTGTAAAAGTACAAAATTAAGTTTGGAAATATAGTGAAGTAAAAGTGAAAGTTATCAAAAATGTTCATACTTGAGGAAAGTATGAAGTACTCCAAAATATCCTTAAGTAAAGTAGTGAAGTGTTTTTACCTCGTTATACATGACTGGTTTACAGTAACACTGTGTCTCATCACAAGCCAGTCAACACTTACTGCAGAATCATCAAATATTACAAAATATGAAATATGCACAGAAACCCGGTGAAACCTCAGAAAATGTCCCTCCTCTCTCTCCGTAGTAAAATCAGCATTATTTGGTTAATTCCTTTAGGACTTCCAAGCATTTCATATTAAAATGGTTTTTAAAACGTTCTGGAGGTCAGACACACCTGCCGCCAACATCTGGAGTTATAAATGCAACATTCACTTAGAAATAAAAATAAAAAGCAGTTTTTGTATCTCTCAACCAAAGATTTCATGTTTTTATGTTTTAAATGCCAAAAGAAAATGAAGCCAGTTCAACTTTCTCCTTGTCTTTTAATTCAGTTGGCAGAATATTAGGAACATGTAACATTATTATTATTATGCTTTTATGATCTTCCTGAATTTAAACAACAACTATGTCTGAGATAAAAACAAACAAGCATAATTAACAGTATTTGTTTGACTGAAGGAACATAGAAACTCTGAGATAAAAACTAAAATAACACATCTCAAAAAATCTAACACACAAATAGTCAAATAAAATAAAACAAAAAATAAGTATTTAAACTTTTAAATGAACTTATTTTGTTGGTCATGATGCTGGAGACTCATGATCATTAAAAAGAGCAAATTAATAAGACATCAGTGTTCTTGATGAGTTGGCTAGATTTTTATCCAACTGGATTAATAATCTGGATTTATGTTTTTGTTAAATTAAGCTTTAAGTTTAGTTTGGAGCAGAACATTAATTATTTTTTATTTAACAATCTGCATGGCTGCAGCTGTTGTTTTCTTCTAACAGGTCTTGATGTATTTCCATTATTCTGAGGTCATATTATTATTATCTGGTTTATTCTGGAGTAAAGCAGAATAAACATCCGGTTCAGTTTGTCAGATTAAAGCTGCGTTTCGTTTGATCTGAACTCAGAGTTTCATCCCAGATTTTACTGATCCTTTAAGTGGAGCGGCAACCGCCGTCATGTGACTGTGACCGTCATGTGACCTGTGACCCCGTCATGTCTCATCATGACGCAAATCCGGATGTAACTCAACATCTGACCGCATGGGGTCGCTGTTGTCCTGGTGGTAATTTTTCTAGACTAACCTCTTTCACATATTGAATAAACTGTAATGCAATAATAAACCAGCTGATTATTGCATTAACAACAGTAAAAGCCGCTACTGTCAAACTTTAAATCTTCAGTCAGCAAAAGTTTTCAAATACAAACGTTTACAAGCTGCTCAGAAAAAGTGCAAAACTTGAATCATATAAATTCCCCTCAGGATACGGGTTGTAAACACTGTCAAAAATAACAGCAGTAATTTGGATTATTTCGCCTGTTTTAAGAGGAAAAAGTCATTTTCACTGTGAGAATATGACTTTTAGTTATTACTATTTATAAATGTGAGTTTACAACTAAATATTCAGTTAGCAAGATAAACATCTATCTTCAAACTAGTCAAATGTCTAGTTTGAAGCTTCATTTTTAGCAAACACGTTCTTATTTTGACACCTAACATACTAATATTAACTTAATTCTGTTTAGCTTTCATATCAAAATGAGCTAAAACGCGGTTCCTTCCTACATCTCTGCAGTCCGATGAAGCTCATGCTAGCACAGCTTTGAGCAGAAACTGATGACCTGTCAGCGGCCATTTTGGATTTGTTGAAGGCCAAAATGGGAAAATGTATAAAAGGACAAAGAGGCTGAAATTATTTCATTTTCTCTCTTTATTACAATCCACAGACTGGATAGAAGTTTAAGCTCATTTAAATAGTTTATCTAAAGGGTAGAAAAGACACAAACAAGATGACAGTAATGCAATCCAGTGCATCAAAGAGGAAACGAAGTAAAACTCAAGTTATGTTCAGTGAGTCTGGGCAGAGAGACCCGAGCTCCGGCTGAGCCGAGGAAAAGTCCAGATAAATTGTTCCCTGAGGTCATTTTCCTGGTTTTCTTAACAAAATGGTCCAACGGATCTGATGGGAAAAAAAAATCACTAAAACTGATTGGATCTCCTTTCTTGTTTTTAGCTTTTCTAAAAAACCTGACTGAAAACTTTGTTACTCAGGAGCTCAAGCTAGAAAAATGATTGTGAAAATCTTTATCTAAGCCTTTTCTACTGCAGTGTTTGTGAAACGTGTCCAATCTGAAGGGTTTGACCGTAAAAAGCTTTGAAAGGAAAGCAGAACATGACAGCAGGAAGTTTTGACCAGCAGATTTAACGTTTCAGTGCAGATACAAGAACCAAACATGGACCAAAAATGTTCTGCCCCAAAAAAAAGCCTTGGTCTCTGAAACACTCCAGATGGTGGTCAAGGAAAATATACTGTGGCCCTAAGTTTGCAGAAGTATAACGCTTTTAGTGTCAAATCAATCATAACCCATAGAAATCATAATTATACGTAAGTTTTAGATTTTTCAAGATGGCTGCCATTGTTCCTATTTCAGTTTTACATTTTTAGTTTTGCACAAAAATCTCCAATTAGATGAATGTGTTTGGTGTCAAATTAAAGTATGACTATTTTCAACCATACAAATGATTTATATTTTCTTGATCTTGTGTTTCCTTCTTCTGGTGGCCATTTTCCAAAATGGCCACCATGATTTTAATGGAGAATACATGCTAGCACTAAAGTTGGCAGGAATTATTGTCCACCGCTAACCAGTTAAGCTATGTATGGTTCACCAGCCACTAACTAAAGGAATCTTAGTTATGCTAACGCTAAACTGCTCAATCCGTTTAAAAAAATGAGTGAAGCTAATGCTAACGTTAAGTGGTCCGTCTCTCGCCAACAGGAAAATCCTCAGTTTCTGATTCTGCTGCTTTTTATCACTTTAAAGTTTTACGGAGACACAAAGTTCCTCCAACTCATAGAAATGAGGAACATTTTATAGCAAATATTAGTAAAAAAAAAAGGCAGCCATCTTGAAAAATGGCCGTCATCCATATAGAACACTGGAGCTGAGGGGTTAGCATGCTAATGTAGCCACAGGACGGCTGCAGGTCCGGAGTGACGTGGCGTAGAAAAGCGTCTTGGCGTTTCTGATCAGAAGAGAAAATCTGCTGTTCCTCCACATCTAAGATCCGAACTAAAGGGAGCAAACCGAGGTCGGGAAGCGCGACCCGCGTTTCGGGACCATGTCCAGTCAGAAGGCACCTACAGCTGATGTGAAGGAACGACAGAAGGACGGGAACCGCTTATCCAAACTCGCTCTGCTCCGACGCCCGCAGGCCGGTCCGACCCGGAAGCGACGTCCGGATGGAGAACAGGAAGTTTCAGGCCAAACTGGGGTCAAACTCCAGACGCCCTCAGTAGTTTCAGCAGGACGGACGCAGTCTGCTCTGTCCTGGTTACACACACACACACACACACACGCCGCGGGAGTGTGTGTGACGGCAGGAAGGGGTGTGTCTGCAGACAGGAAGTGCGTCGAAGCAGCGGCTCGGCGCTCCAACTTCCAGTGTTTTCGCGTTTATCTTACCGTATGTACACATAAATACAGTCTCTGCACGGCCCGCGTTGCCGTGGGAACCAGCCGGCGGCTCCGCGGCGGCCACACGGGGGCGCCGCTCTGCGCTCAGGTGGGCTGAGGGGGCGGAGCTTCACTCCGCTTTCTTTATGAAGATCTGCAGGAACAACACAAAACCCAGCGTAACTCTTCAAAATAAAGCTTCACCTCAGGTAAAACATGGGCTCTTATTTTGTAAGAATGCTGGTACTTCCTCCCCTTGTCCCCAAATCAAACGGTGTCTGTCAGTGGGGCTAAGTTTGAGCAGCTAACTGGATTTGGTTCAGCCGTTTCCCTCCAGGTGAGATCAGAGTGCGATTTATGTAAAATACATTAAAATTAATTAACTGCACATTTAAGAGAGATTTGACAACAAACTACCTCAATTTATATGATGTTATTCTGAAGGCGGCCATATTGTAGCTCATCAGGTCCATGAAATCTTTACATTTTACCAAAATTAAGCTTTTATTTCACAAAATGTCATCAAAGTTTGGTAAATTATCAGTTATGGTGTCGACACATCAAGGTTGTGACAAACAACTTAGGAATAAAAAGAACAAACTAAAGAATAACATAAAATAACCAGACCTAACTAGCCCTAAGCTAACCAGCGCTAACTAGCCTTAAGCTAACCAGAGCTAACTAGCCTTAAGCTAACCAGAGATAACTAGGCTTAAGCTAACCAGAGATAACTAACCTTAAGCTAACCAGAGAGAACTAGGCTTAAGCTAACCAGCGCTAACTAGCCTTAAGCTAACCAGCGCTAACTAGCCCTAAGCTAACCAGAGCTATCTAGCCTTAAGCTAACCAGAGCTAACTAGCCTTAAGCTAACCAGAGCTAACTAGCCTCCTAGCAAAGAGAAACAGGAAGTGGTCATGGGGTCCTCAGAAGTTCTGGTGCCCCAATAATGCCTGATTTTTTACATTATTTTAATGCTGCTTTCTATCCCTGCTGGCTGCCAGAAACAGCTCAGCTGTTCACGCCCCGGTTTGAACCCATCAGGTGAGATAACCATCATTAAACACCTTAAATTAAATATGGAAATAAAATTGTTGAGTTCTCAGACATAAAGTCTTAATTTCAGGCTTTTTGAAGAAGTTTGATTTCAAATTTATTTTCTAAATGTTAAATAGCAAAATTATCGGATGAATGGAAACGCAGTGCAGGTGGTTTTAACCTGCTAAAGAAACACTGAGTGTCAGTGAAAAGGCCCAAGTCCCTCCAGCAGACCCAGCAGGTCCTGGAGGTCCAGCAGGTCCTGAGGTCCTGCAGGTCCTGCAGGTCCGCAGGTCCAGCAGGTCCAGCAGGTCCGCGCGCCGCCTCACCTCGCTCAGGATCACCCAGACAGGCGAGTCGAAGGTCACGGTGAGCCGCATGGCCTCCAGGGGCCCGAATGTCGGGTCCACCTCTCCCTCTGCGACGCCGTTCTGGAAGGATCCTGGACACAGAAGCTGCGGCGTTAGCAAAGGAGCTGGAGGAGCAAAACCACAACTGCAGCTGAAATCAGCAACGTTTGACACTCAGATCACTGAATAAATGAGCTGGACTCCAGGAATATTCATAGATTTAACCTGACATTTCACTGGTTCTTCAGAATAGGAACAAAATGGGTTTTAATTTTCCCATATTTTTGTTATTTCTCAACATTATGTTTTCAAATATGACAAATGCTTTGGAAATGTAAAGATGCTGAGCTGAAGGTGACAAACTAGAGAGTAAAATGAAAAACTTGGTACATGTGAAGTAATGCAATTTATGTAAAATACATTAAAATGAATTAACTGAACATTTAAGTGAGATTTGACAACAATTTCACTGAAAGAATCAGAAAAACTGATGGTGACAAAAAGCCAAACTACCTCAATTTATATGATGTTATTCTGAAGGCGCCATATTGTAGCTCATCAGGTCCATGAAATCTTTACATTTTACCAAAATTAAGCTTTTATTTCACAAAATTTCATCAAAGTTTGGTAAAATGTCAGTTATGGTGTCGACACATCATGGTTGTGGTTTTTTTTTACATTCTTTTCATTTCTGTTGACAAAAACTAAAGACAAATTTCAATGGAGCTGGAAAAAATATAAAAATGATCTTTAATTCAATGTATTGATGCTTTAACAATTATTTATCTAATACTTAATTGTGATAATATATAATTTTAGTATTTCTTTAGTTGTTTTAAACTATTATAATGTATTGAGTTCTGCTCCTGGACAAAGGCTTTTACAGGCATCATCCACCGACTACAATGTTTAAAATAAAATATTCAGCAAATACCTGGAAAATATACATTGTTGTGTCACATGACCAGGTTAGTTTAATTTGAAAACAATATATTTTGTGTATATTTTATTAAAATGTTGTGCTTTATCCACAGGACCTGTTTTGTCCCTATTCTCAGGAATCACTGATTTATAGATTTAATCTGATATTTATAGATTAATCTGATGGCTTGAAGCAGAAATTAAGTCGTCTCCGTCTCTGCTGTGCGTCTGATTTACGGTCGTACCAGAAACCAATGAAAACGAAGGTTCCACGTTGGGACTCTGGTCTGCAGAAACGACGAATCGGAAAATAAATCGAGTCGAGACGGAGCGAAACTCCGGCTGAAAGGCTGATGCAGTGCATTGTGGGATTAGCAGTTGTCAGGCTCCGGATCAGCAGAACCGGGCTGCTCCGACCGACCCGGTTCTGAACGATTGGCTCAGGCTGTGCTGAATAAATCCTGAGAAGCTTCAAGCTGCAGTGAGGACTGAGGTATTTAAGAGCTGCAGATTATTATCACAGATTACAGGAGCCGCTGCTGTAATCCCAGCTGGATTTCTGTCCGTTTCAGCTGCTTCCACCGCAGCAGCGTAATCCAGCCGGGATTACGGCTGCGCTGCTGCTTCCAGGTAATCCAGGTAATCCTGGAAGCAGCAGCGCTTCTTCAGATTATTCAGTGGCTGGATGTCAGCTGCAGGACCGCAGAGGGAACCGGTGACTCCAGCTAGCTAGCTAACTAGCCAACCAGCTAACCAGCTAGCTAGCTAATCAGCTAGCTTCTTCATCCTCTCATTTTCTCTTTTGAACCGGAAACGTCCGGATCCTGGGTTTGTTCATTTCCTCCAGGCGGCCATCTTTGCGGTGCAAACTGCAGAACCGGTCTTACTCAGAACTGAAGCAGAACCGGGACCGAAGGCTCACCGATCCGGATGAACCCGTCCTCGGTCCGATGGTACTTGGGCTTCTTCTCCCTCCCGTCCGTCAGCGCCTCCTTCTCAGCCTGGATATTCTGGGAAACAAGCAGAAATGATTGGATCCAGGTCCATGTTTTGGTCCAAACCTCGTTTTTCTTTGGATCTCGTCTGACATTTCCGATGTCAGAGGAAGGAATCTGGTCCGGTTCGACTTTCTGGACTCACATCGAACGGCAGAACCTCCACTGACGTGTTGAACAGTTTGTCTCCTGGATGCTCGATGTTCCCGCTCCGGAAGAAGAACCTAAAACCAACAGGAAGCGTTAACTCCAGACAGGAAGTTCCCCTCCGCGCCGCGCCGTACCGACCTCTCGATGCGGACGGGCGTGAAGAAGCGGATCCGGATGAAGTCGCCGCCCACGGGCGTGAAGGCCCAGAAGAAGTCCTCTCCGGCGTAGGCCTTCTCCAGGGTGAAGTGCTGGTAGGTCTTCAGGCTGGTGGTCACCTCCGCCTGCGGGTTGGCGTGACCCTTATGCAGCGTCTGCTTCCCAAAGTCCTTGTCCTGGAGAAGACGCAGGACCATGAAGACCACCAAACTGTGAAACTCTGTGGACGCTACCACCAACACTAGCGTTAGCATCTTCACTTCTCAGACATTCTTCAAGATGGCTGCCGTTTTTGACTCTTTTAAGCCATGAAATGTTCCCCATTTTGGAGGAACTTTATGTCGCATCACGGTTTCCATTTTGGTCATCACATTTGCGCAACTTTAACGTAATAAAAAGCAACAGAATCAGAATCTGAGGACTTTGTTGTTAGCGAGTCTCAGACCATGAAGCAGAAGAGAGATGGGCGTCTCAATGGTTAGCATTAGCTTCTGATAACTTCTTGTGTTTGGTGGTTTAACGTTAGCATTTGCAAATATTTTTAAGCATAGCAGGTTAGCATTCACAAATGTTTTGTGTTTTTTGAGTTAGCATCAGCTTCTGCTAATTCTTTAATGTGCCATTCACTCAGTGTTTTGCCATTTAGCGATAGACATGCTAATCCTGAACACTTAGTGAATTAGCAGTTAGTGAAGCTAACTTTTTGGCTAGGTGTTCCCATCACTGGTAATAGATCTAAAGCCAGGGTTTCGCCCAGTGTATAATAAGCCTGGCGACCCGCCATGCTTCATTAGCCCCCCACCAGGCTGAGCGTTGCTTGTTTTTGTATTCAGATTTTTTTATTTTCTTTAAGCCAGATTGAAAGTGTTTCTGTTGCTCTGAGCGTTTCACGGTGTTGAGGAAATATAATCGTTTCTAGCATTTAGAAAATATAATCATGTTTTAGTGTTTGAGTTAGCTCTATCTTTTACTTAAAGTTAGGAGTTTTTGTGTCAGTGAGGTCAGATGCAGAGGCTGTCGTGCCTGGGTTCAGAATGTCACAGATAAATGATGGATCTACGAAACCTTTTAGGAAAGGTTTTGAGGTTGTAAAATAATAAAACCACAGGAGGTAGACAATTGTATCTGTGTGAAAAGCATCTCAAAGCAGGGGGACATTCAGGTCTCAGGAGATAAGGAGCCTTCAGTGAACATCTGGCATGGTAAACTATTGACCTATAGACTTCTGAACTTTGAAGCTGTGAACTTTTAAACTTTCACACTGTTATCATATAAAATATTTTAATATTGCATGCTTTAACTGAATATTTTATTTGAATATTGTATTAGTTGTAGAAGTAAAACCAGTCAATGATGAATGCAATTGAAAATGTTTTGTTCTGTATTAGGAAACAGGAAATGTTTCTGATTACTTTTTGTAGTTTTGTATGAGTTTAATATCAGGGAGGCTTTGGGAGGAATAACAGAGCAAAAGCATATTAAGTTCAGAGATAACTCTTATTGAATTAAAATTTATAACCTACTCGGGCACATTGACCTGCAGTTTACCTGAAAAGTATTTGTTTAAAAGCTTATAAATGTGCCTTTATCTGTTTGGGTGGATTAACAGGGAATTCCAAATACGTTTCGAGCAGAGTTGAGGGGAGGCGCCGTTTTCAGAGGCGCTCGGAAACGGCTTCTAATTGGTCGAGGCAAGGGACGCCTTGCTTGAAGCAAGAACCTCCCACAGAGAATATAATCTGCCTACAGGCAGGAATAATTCAGAAAAAATAGCCGATCTCTATTGCTTTTGCTCTGGCTTTATTTCTCCAAGACGTCTTGTATGTTTGTCTCCTAGTATCTCAGGTAACTAAATGTAACTCTGCATGTTTTTCTGTTCTGCTCTGTTATGTCTGATACTTTGTTTCTGATTGGATTAAATTCTGAACTTCTGTGACGCCAACACGCTGCGTACGCCTCTGTCTCCTCACGTGGCTCCAAGATGGAATCCGGGACCGGGAACGGAAAAGAACCGAATTGTATTTTCTAATTTAGAGAAATTACTACTGATTTCAACAACGGTCAGACAGATTTATTCCTAAAAGATAAATTTATAGTTCATGCGTTTAAAGCCGGCGGAGCGGAGCGACCAAACCGCTGGCGCCTGAGCTGCCTCTGCGCTGCAGCAGCTTGACCTCTGAAGTTTACCTCAGCGCGGATCAGGCGCTCCTCCTTTCACTCAAACTGGACTCAGGCTCACCTGTTTTCACATAAACCCCCTGTGAGGAATTACGTTTCTTTGGAGAACTTTGCATCGCGGTAGGAGACTAAACCGCCTCGTTAGCTCAGGTTGTGCAGCTCTGTGTGAACCGCAGGAGTAACTTCTAGTCAAAGCAGCGCTGAGAATGATCCATCTTAGTGAACTAAGAATGAGGTGCAGTGTTTCCATCCCAACTCGCTGCCAGCAGGTGGCGCCGTCGGCCCTGTAAAGTTCATGTCTGTGTCCTGGTTGGTCGGCGCGTTAGCGGCTAACGAACCAGCGCTAACCTCATCATGCAGGTTCAACACAGTGAGGAGCTTTTGCGCTAATTTTTGCACTCATCACAACCTCATCAGATCCTCACCAGAACCTCAGCAGAACCTCAGCAGAACCTCATCAAAACCTCAGAACCTATCAGAACCTCATCAGAACCTCATCACAACCTCATCAGAACCTTGACAGAACCTCATCAGAACCTCATCACAACCTCATCAGAACCTCGACAGAACCTCTCATCAGAACCTCATCACAACCTCGACAGAACCTCATCAGAACCTCAACAGAACCTAAGCAGAACCTCATCACAACCTCATCAGAACCTTGCAGAACCTCATCAGAACCTCACAGAACCTCATCACAACCTCATCAGAACCTACAAACTACAGAACCTCATCACAACCTCATCAGAACTTGCAAACCTCATCAGAACTCACAGAACCTAAGCAGAACCTCATCACAACCTCATCAGAACCTTGGGAGAACCCTCATCACGAACCTCATCAGAACCTCAGAACCTCATCAGAACCTCACAGAACCTCATCAGAACCTCATCAGAACCTGACAGAACCTCATCACAACCTCATCAGAACCTCGACAGAACCTCATCACAACCTCATCAGAACCTCGACAGAACCTCATCAGAACCTCATCAGAACCTCGACAGAACCTCAATCATCAGAACCTCACTCAGAACCTAACAGAACCTCATCAAACCTCACAGAACCTACAGAACCTCATCACAACCTCGACAGAACCTCACAGAACCTCAACAGAACCTCGACAGAACCTCAACAGAACCTCATCAGAACCTCGACAGAACCTCACAGAACCTCATCAGAACCTTGACAGAACCTCAGAACCTCAGCAGAACCTAAGATTGACTTTTAGTTTATAAAGGTTTTTTTGGTAAAGTAATTTAATTTATATAGCAGAATTTCAGCAACAAGGCAGTTCAAAGTTTTCAGCTGTGGCCGTTATTTGACGGATCTCAGACAGGAAAGACGTGCAGCAAAGGTCACCAGGTGAGCCCGTCTCTCATTGGCTGGAGGAACCAGAACCTCCTGACCCACTGGGGTCAATAGTGTTGGAAAATGGATGCATTACTACGTTACTGGACGATGGTGTCAAAACGACGACCGTTTATTGTAATAACTTCTGGGGCGATTTATCGTTATTTTGTAGAAACGTTAGGAATCGTTCCAGCAGTGGATTCATACGAACAAATGATTTATTCTCTATTTATTTTTATTTTTGCGGTGAGAAAAGTCATGAAGCCTGAACACAGGAACTCGTCGTCCATCAGGCGTTTCTGAGGCTCCTCCAGCTGAATGAGGCCCAGACTTGGACTAGGCCACTCGATGACAGCTGAAGGTCGCAGCAGGAAATGATGACGGTACCTTCAGCTTCTGGATCTTCCCGGCCAGAGACGAGTGAGTGCCGACGTGCTGGAAGAGCGACGGCTTGAACCGGATCCTCAGGTTGGCTTTCTGCCGGTCGCAGTGTTTCTGACGGAGACAGCAGGAATAGATCAGGGTTTCTATTCGTTCTGGAAACTGATCCACTCAAGAGGAGAAGGAGGAGAAGCTGCGTCTTTGGACTCACTGCGTCTTTCTCCGGATTGCACACTTTGACCCACATGATGTGGTCCAGCAGCCAGTCGATGGGCTTGTCCTTGTAGAACATCAGCATAAACTCCACGATCAGCGGCAGATCCACAGACTTGAACATTTTACCTGCATGGAGACAGAAACCATCAGCTGCCACTCAGAACTGAGTTACTGAGCACATCTGCAGCAGAAACGAATGTTTCTGCAGAGTTAGCATCGTAACACCGACAGCTGATCTCAGGTTACACTTCCTGTTTCCCTCGAATATAATAATATGAGTTACATTTAATTTACTTTGGGATTAATAAAGTATTTTTGAACTGAATTGAAGCTGCAGATTCAGAGATGACAGCTTTCAACAGGAAACATTAGTGATGATGTTAGCATGCTAAGGCTATGTTAGCATGTCTGAATATTATACGATTAGCTTTGGACAACAGTGCTAAAGCTAACAGCCTCATTGTAGTTGATTTGGCATCAATATGAAACATTTTAAAAGCCATTGTTATTCATCTGAAAGTTAGCCATAGCTGCTAGCAGGCGAACAGTGATGATAACGTTAGCATTATAATGCTAATGTGTAAGCAGGTCCTAATATCACAATTATTATCTATGGATTCATAAGGTTAGCTTGATTTATGGGTTTAGTCCATTGGACTAAACAAGACAAACAATTGGCTGTAGCTATTAGCATGTTAGCGTTAGCTAAAACAACACCGCATTGTGTGTTACTTTACACCAACGTTGTCTCTATTTTGTTTCTATAATGGGTCAAATTTTTACTTTGTGGAGGAGAAAACTGAAAATCTCAATCATTATTTGTGAACTTTAGCAAGTTAAGCTAACATTAGCTCAGTATGCTAATGTCATTAAGTTTGAAAATCACAATATTTAACCCTAGATAAGGGACAGGGACACGGACTGGGCCCAGACCGGACCGGACCCAAACCGGGCCCAGACTGGGCCCAGACCGGACCCAGACGGCCAGACCGGCCCAGACCGACCCAGACTGGACCCAGACCGGACCCAGACGGGCCACCGGACGGGCCGGACCCCAGACGGGCCCAGACCGGGCCCAGACCGGACCCAGACTGACCCAGACCGGACCCAGACCGGCCGGACCCCAGACTGGGCCCAGACCGGGCCGGAGCCAGACTGGGCCCAGACTGGCCAGACGGGCCCAGTCTGGCTTTAGCAGCTGAATGGTTGCCATGGAGATTGAAGGACTTCTCAAACACGAACGAATCGGAGCAACACTGCAGGTTTGTGTTTTTATGAGTGAAAATGATGATTTTACGCGATACCGGCCCTTTAAGAACAAGGCGCCATTGTTGTTGGCAGCTTGCGGTTGAATCAGCGTTTCATCATCGGCCGTCTGAGGACGCAGCGCTACTCGCTCTGATACTGGAGGCCATGAAACGAGGCTGGATCCAGAACCAGAACAGCTCTGACTGCAGAACCGACCCACACAGATTCTGTCCTTCAAGGAACTTTAGCTGTTCTATAAGTCTGAAAACGCCGACAGTTTGCATTTAAACAACTAATAGCAGCTAGCAGTGGCTAGTAGCAGCTGTAGCTAGTGGTAGCTAGTGGTAGCTGTAGCTAGTGGTAGCTGTAGCAGAGGTAGCTAGTGGTAGCTGTAGCTAGTGGAAACTATAGCGGAGGTAGCTAGTGGTAGCTGTAGCAGAGTTAACTAGTGGTAGTTGTAGCGGAGGTAGCTAGTAGCTAGTGGTAGCTGTAGCTAGTGGTAGTTGTAGCAGAGGTAGCTAGTGGTAGTTGTAGCAGAGGTAGCTAGTGGTAGCTGTAGCAGAGGTAACTAGTGGTAGTTGTAGTGGAGGTAGCTAGTAGCTAGTGGTGGCTGTAGCTAGTGGTAGCTGTAGCTAGTGGTAGCTGTAGCAGAGGTAGCTAGTGGTAGCTGTAGCTAGTGGTAGCTAGTGGTAGCTGTAGCAGAGGTAGCTAGTGGTAGCTGTAGCTAGTGGTAGCTAGTGGTAGCTGTAGCTAGTGGAACTGTAGCAGAGGTAGCTAGTGGTAGCTGTAGCTAGTGTAGCTGTAGCTAGTGTAGCTGTAGCTAGTGGGAACTGTAGCAGAGGTAGCTAGTGGTAGCTGTAGCTAGTGGTAGCTGTAGCTAGTGGTAGCTGTAGCTAGTGGTAACCGTAGTTAGTGGTAGCTGTAGTTAGTGGGAACTGTAGCAGAGGTAACTAGTAGCTAGTGGTAGCTAGTGGTAGCTGTAGCGGAGGTAGCTAGTGGTAGCTGTAGCTAGTTGTAGCTAGTGGTAGCTGTAGCTAGTGGTAGCTGTAGCAGAGGTAGCTAGTGGTAGCTGTAGCTAGTGGTAGCTAGTGGTAGCTGTAGCTAGTTGTAGCTAGTACCACTAACTACTAGTACCACTAGCTAGTAGCTACAGCTACCACTAGGCGATGACGTTGGAAGCCAAACCCAAAGCGGTGAACTCACCGATGAATCCCAGCTGGGAGAACTCCAGGATCATCCACTCCTCGACGGCTGCTGCAGCGCAAAGTTCTTCATGGTGGTGAAGAAGTTGGGTCGCGCCACGATGTCGTCCTCCAGCTGGAACAGAGACAGGAAACCTGCTCAGAGTGAGACCTCCCGTCCAACAGAACCAGACCCTGAGGGTTCTGGGCTGGCCTAGTCAAAGTCTGGAGCTGGAAAACCCTCAGATGTGCTGAACTAAATCAGCAGAGAGGGTCAAAGGTCATCCATGGAGGTCGACTCCATGGGAAAAGACCAGCTGAGCCGGGCTTTTTAATTATTTCCCGATAATTAGCTCCATCACTAAAACAATCAATAATCATCAATAATTCATGGCCTTTATTTTGAAGGGCCATTGTGATCTGGATCAATAATTTGCAGTTTGTTATTGAGAATCGATCGTTTACCTGAACATAATAAGATCCTTTGGTCTGAGCGTACATCATCAGGAAGCTGTAGTCCAGGTTCTGCTTGGTCCTCCACCTGAGGAGGAGCAGGAGGAGGAGGAGGAGGAAGAAGAGAAGAGGAAGAGGAAGAGGAGGAGGAGGAGGAGAGGAGAGGAGAGAGGAAGGAGAAGAGGAGGAGGAGGAGGAGGAGAGCAGGAGGAAGAAGAGGAAGGAGAGAGGAAGAGGAGGAGGAGGAAGAGGAAGAGGAGGAGGAGGAGGAGGAGAAGGGAGGAGAGGAAGAGGAGAGGGAAGAGGAGGAGGAGGAGGAGGAGGGAGAGAGGAAGAGGAGGAGGAAGGAGGAGAGGAGGAGAGGAAGAGGAGAGAGGGGAGGAGGAGGAGGGAAGGAGAGGAAGAGGAGGAGGAGGAAGGAAGGAGGAGGAGGAGGAAGGAGGGAGAGGAGGAAGAGAGGAAGAGGAAGAGGAGAGAGGAAGGAGGGGAAGAGGAGAGGAGGAGGAGGAGGAGGGAAAGGAGGAAGAGGAGAGGAGAGAGGAGGAGGAGGAGGAGGAAGAGGAGGAGAGGAGGAGGAGGGAAGAGGAAGAGGAGGAGGAAGAGGAGGAGGAGGAGGAGGAAGAGGAGAGGAGAGGAGGAGGAGGAGGAAGAGGAGGAGGAGGAGGAAGGAGAGGAGGAGGAGAGGAGGAAGAGGAGAGGAGGAGGAGGAGAGGAGAGGAGGAGGAGGAGGAGGAGAGGAGAGGGGAGAGAGGAGGAGGAGGAGAGGGAGAGGAGAGAGGAGAGGAGGAGGAGGAGGAGGAGGAGGAGGAAGAGGGAGGAGGAGGAGGAGGAGAGGAGAGGAGGAGAGAAGAGGAGGAGGAGGAGGAGGAGGAGGAGGAAGAGGAGGAGGAGGAAGAGGAGGAGGAGGAGAGGAAGAGGAAGAGGAGGAGGAAGAAGAGGAGGAGGAGGAGGAGGAGGAGGAGGAGGAAGAAGAGGAAGAGGAAGAGGAGGAAGAAGAGGAGGAGGAGGAAGAGAGGAGGGAGGAGAGGAGGAGAAGAGGAGGAGAGAAAGGAGGAGAAGAGGAGAGGAGAGGAGGAGGGAGAGGAGGGAGGAGGGGGAGGAGAGAAGAGGAGAGGAGGGAGGAAGGAGGGGAGGAGGAGGAGGGAAAGAGGAGAGGAGAGAGGAGGAGGAAGAGGAGGGGAGAGGGAGGAAGAGGAGGAGGGGAAGAGGAGGAGGAGAGGAGGAGGAGGGAGGAGGAGAGGAAGAGGAGGAGGAGGAGGGAGGAGAGGAGAGGAGGAGGAGAGAGGAAGAGGAGGAGGAAGGGAGAGGAGGAGGAGGAGAGGAGGAGAGGAGAGGAAG
>CM065362.1:773670-798670 GCA_033032245.1 Poecilia picta | reverse complement strand
AGCAAAAGCAAAGGAGGTGGATTAGCAGAGCTAGCTAACAGGTGGACATGTGGAATAATATCATCTCTGTTCTCTGGATAACAAACTGTTAGCATGTTAGCATCAAGCCGTCATACAGTCTTTAGTCAGAGGCCTCTTCAGATTCACGGCTACACTGACTGCGCCTTATAATCCAGTGCGCCTTATATAGACCTGCTGTGGCTCAACCTGCTGTTGAGCCACAGCAGGTCTAGCAGCTACGCTAAGCAGCCGCCAGCTTCATTTTCCCCGTAGAAGAAGAAGCGCGCGGTGCATGCTGGGATAGTTGTCAGAATGCTGGTTTGTTAATAAAGTTTGATAATCCATTTAAAGCCGTGGGGGAGAGACAGAGGCGGGCGGCGGCGTGTTGGTTGGTCTGTTACCCAGAAAGCAGTTGGGCACAATATGGCAACACCGTGAGTGAAACAATGACTGGGACAGATACTATATAAAGCACTGCGAACACTTCTTTACAAATGTAGATGTGTAATAATAGAGTATAGAACAAATCGGCAACCCAAACTGAAGCGTCTGTTCTATGCGCCTTATATATGAAAAAAGTTTTAAAACAGGCCATTTGTTGAAGGTGCGTCTTATAATCCAGTGCGCCTTATTATCCAGTGCGCCTTATTATCCGTGTGCCTTATAGTGTGGAAAATACGGTGATTTTGGGATGACGTGTTTTTGAGTTGAACGTTTATCTTGTTCTGTAATTTTCATCTCTTTTCTCCCATGTTTTGGTAATTTTGCCGTCGCTCCTCTTCTGATCTTCGTCACTCAGTTCCCGTCAGGCTGACTGCTCCTCGCTGCCTCATGCCTCGATTTATTCTGGTTTTTCCGCCTTATCTCCCTCATCGGTTTGTCGTCTCGCTGCATCTCTTGCTGGTGACATTATGTCTGGTTCTGCTTGTGTCGCGTTGTGACGGTCCGACTCTCTGCAGCTGTTTTGGTCCGGCACACATGTGGCGAAGTGACATCATCTTGTTTCCCAGCCTGAAAACACATCAAGTCCTCATTCACACCCAAAATCACACATCCTGATCCCTCAGTGACGTCACAGCTCAGCCTCCCATCCCGGCCAATCAGCTCCTTGGTTTAATGTCAAAGGTCACGCTGCGGCCAACATGCGGGTGTCCAGCAGCGGAGCGGGGCTGCGGTTTGGTTCGGCGTCCTGGCGCTGCCAGCCGGGTGGAGCTTAGCTTAGCAGACGGAGTCAGAAACTGTTCACCTCCTGCTTCTCGGCTGTCGGTGGAAACATTCTGAGCAGAAAACTGGCATCAGGCTTTTTCCAGGGCGGGACGTGAGAACCTGACGGAGGGTTTCACACATCCATGAAACGGGAGCTCCAGAAAATAAAAACAACATTAAAGACATGCAAACATAGACAGAAAAGCAATCAAACTCAGTCTGCAGAGGAAACATCTCATCTATTATTAGGCCTCTGACTTCGGCTCATAACTAAAGAAACAAAGCGAAGCTGAAGAACTATAAAGAGAAACGCTAATTAGGAAAAACATCCGTTTCTCTTGTTATACAGGAAAAAGATGCGCCAATGCAATGAGTACCAGGTCAATTTACAACAGTTTCTGACTTAAATAAACCTCCCATATGTTGCTGAAAGGTTACAGGTCCATTTTGTTTCATTTCAGGTATTTTCACAAGAAACTAAACGAAAACATGGAGAGGATTTTGTGTTTAGCAGTTACCAGCTTCTGTAGCTCAACATTAAACTTTAATAGAGCCAATTATTGTAAAAACCAGACAGAAAAACCCCAGGGAAAGTGTTGCTCTCTAAACAATAATTCACCATCCATTTGCTGTACATGTTGTCCCTTAGTGATGTAATGAATGCAAAATTCAGAAGAAAAAAACAATAAAAACAAAACCTGTAGATTCTGTGTATAAATATTAACAAATAAAAGCAAAACAACTGTTTCTGTCTGTGTTTACATAAACATGGATATATTTATGTTTATGTAAACAAAAACATAAACAAAATTCAATATAAATATATTTTATACAGCATAAAATATATGTATAAAGTATAAATATATTTTATTACCAAAAAAATAAAAAAAAATATATGGTAATAAAATGGATTTATTCTTATTTATATTTTCTTTTTTTAATTATTCAACACATTATATAATTAAATTAACAAATAAAGGAAGAAAATTTGTTTTTCTTCCTTCATAATGAAATGAGTTATTATTCAGTGTTTCATTTGTTTTAGTGAAATAAAACAGAATCTGGGTTGAAATCACATTTAGAGAAGAATCGGACATTGTGAACCATGAGTCTGAGGTCAACCAGAATCAGAAGTGATTTAAATTACAAAACTGCTCCAAATAACGACTGAAAACTGAACAAGAGACTGAAAGAAATATAATTCAGCTCAGTTTATTTTTAGAGAGAAACTAAGACGGGAAGGAAGTGAAGTGAAATCACTGAAACCTTCTGTCTTCCCAGATCTGGGAAACTCTGAACTGTGTTTATCCAGCAGATCAGATCAGGACCAGACGGAGAATCCTGGACGTCCAGCAGGTCCAGCAGGTCCAGCAGGTCCAACAGGTCCAGCGGGTCCAACAGGTCCAGCAGGTCCAACAGGTCCAACAGGTCCAGCAGGTCCAACAGGTCCAGCAGGTCCAACAGGTCCAACAGGTCCAGCGGGTCCAACAGGTCCAACAGGTCCAACAGGTCCAACAGGTCCAGCAGGTCCAACAGGTCCAACAGGTCCAACAGGTCCAACAGGTCCAGCAGGTCCAACAGGTCCAACAGGTCCAACAGGTCCAGCAGGGTCCAACAGGTCCAGCAGGTCCAACAGGTCCAGCGGGTCCAACAGGTCCAACAGGTCCAACAGGTCCAACAGGTCCAGCGGGTCCAACAGGTCCAACAGGTCCAACAGGTCCAGCAGGTCCAGGTCCAGCAGGTCCAGTTCCAGCAGCTTCCCGACTCAAACTAAAGTCTCAGAACGATGAGACAGAATCACCACATGCAGCCGCTGGATGAAGCTGCATGAAGCCGAGTCAGTGACATCATCACTGTGCGTCTTTAAGGGACCATCAGGATGAAGCCGAGTCAGTGACATCATCACTGTGCGTCTTTAAGGGACCATCAGGATGAAGCCGAGTCAGTGACATCATCACTGTGCGTCTTTAAGGGACCATCAGGATGAAGCCGAGTCAGTGACATCATCACTGTGCGTCTTTAAGGGACCATCAGGATGAAGCCGAGTCAGTGACATCATCACTGTGCGTCTTTAAGGGACCATCAGGATGAAGCCGAGTCAGTGACATCATCACTGTGCGTCTTTAAGGGACCATCAGGATGAAGCCGAGTCAGTGACATCATCACTGTGCGTCTTTAAGGGACCATCAGGATGAAGCCGAGTCAGTGACATCATCACTGTGCGTCTTTAAGGGACCATCAGGATGAAGCCGAGTCAGTGACATCATCACTGTGCGTCTTTAAGGGACCATCAGGATGAAGCCGAGTCAGTGACATCATCACTGTGCGTCTTTAAGGGACCATCAGGATGAAGCCGAGTCAGTGACATCATCACTGTGCGTCTTTAAGGGACCATCAGGATGAAGCCGAGTCAGTGACATCATCACTGTGCGTCTTTAAGGGACCATCAGGATGAAGCCGAGTCAGTGACATCATCACTGTGCGTCTTTAAGGGACCATCAGGATGAAGCTGCATTGATGCGTTTAGCTAATGAACACAAACATGCACACGGATTCCTGTCTTTGTCCGTTTCTGAGAACCACCAACAGACCCACTTTGTTAGGACTCTGTGGTGTTTCTGTGTCACATTAACGTCCGTTTATCTCCCACAGGCCTTTTCTCCACTTTCAGCATTTATCAGGCAGTTTGTGTTATTTTAATCTGAAAGCACCAGTGGAGGTAAACAGGAAGTGCATGTAAATAACAACTTCCTGCTGCTCAGATCTTCTTCTGACGCTGACAGATCAGCCATGAATAATAAACTCTGCAGCTTCACTTTCAGTGATGAGACACAGATTTCAGGGTTTCCTCCATATTCTGGTCCAAACAGAAGCTGAAGCTCCTGCCAGGCCCCACATGTGATCAGGACTGGAAATCCGTCCGTCGATCCCACATCAGGTCCGAAGCTACAGAAGATCTGCTGCGTCCAAACGTTTTCACGTGTGGGCCACAATCTGAGTCAGACGTTCTCACAGGCCAAAATCAGTCAAAATAAATCATAAATCAAGCCAATGAAGCCCAAAATGTTTCAGGAAAGAGACGTTGCACATATGATAATGTTTCACATTCACTTGGACTTGAGTAGACAAAATGTTTTCTCAGTCATGAAGACAGAATTACGGTTGGTTCTTTCTAAACATTTAACCGATGTAAAGAAGCCGGTTCGTGATGATTGGTCAGTGCGGTTTTACGCAGGTTTTTTATGTTGAGGAACGTCGTTAAGATCAAGAGCCACAGTGTCCAGCCGTTGCTGCTCTCAGCTGCCCGTCTGTCCGAGTCAGGAGTCCAGCTCACCAGGGGCATCTAACGCATCACAGTCTAACGCATCTCAGCCTAACGCATCACAGTCTAACGCATCTCAATCTAACGCAGCACAATCTAACGCATCACAGTCTAACGCATCACAGTCTAACGCATCACAATCTAACGCATCACAGTCTAACGCATCTCAATCTAACGCAGCACAATCTAACGCATCACAGTCTAACGCATCTCAGTCTAACGCAGCACAATCTAACGCATCACAATCTAACGCATCACAGTCTAACGCATCACAGTCTAACGCATCTCAGTCTAACGCAGCACAATCTAACGCATCACAGTCTAACGCATCACAGTCTAACGCATCACAATCTAACGCATCACAGTCTAACGCATCTCAATCTAACGCAGCACAATCTAACGCATCACAGTCTAACGCATCTCAGTCTAACGCAGCACAATCTAACGCATCACAATGTAACGCATCACAGTCTAACGCATCACAGTCTAACGCATCTCAGTCTAACGCAGCACAATCTAACGCATCACAATCTAACGCATCACAATCTAACGCAGCACAATCTAACGCATCACATCTCAGTCTAACGCATCACAATCTAACGCATCACAGTCTAACGCATCTCAATCTAACGCAGCACAATCTAACGCATCACAGTCTAACGCATCACAGTCTAACGCATCTCAGTCTAACGCAGCACAATCTAACGCATCACAGTCTAACGCATCTCAATCTAACGCAGCACAATCTAACGCATCACAGTCTAACGCATCACAGTCTAACGCAGCACAATCTAACGCATCACAGTCTAACGCATCTCAATCTAACGCAGCACAATCTAACGCATCACAGTCTAACGCATCACAGTCTAACGCAGCACAATCTAACGCATCACAGTCTAACGCATCTCAATCTAACGCAGCACAATCTAACGCATCACAGTCTAACGCATCACAGTCTAACGCATCTCAGTCTAACGCAGCACAATCTAACGCATCACAATCTAACGCATCACAATCTAACGCATCACAGTCTAACGCATCTCAGCCTAACGCATCTCAATCTAACGCATCACAGTCTAACGCATCTCAATCTAACGCATCACAATCTAACGCAGCACAATCTAACGCATCACATCTCAGCCTAACGCATCACAGTCTAACGCATCACAATCTAACGCATCACA
Organism: Poecilia picta; assembly: GCA_033032245.1. Classification (NCBI taxonomy): domain Eukaryota; kingdom Metazoa; phylum Chordata; class Actinopteri; order Cyprinodontiformes; family Poeciliidae; genus Poecilia; species Poecilia picta. The sequence continues at coordinate 792,958 of CM065362.1, read as the reverse complement.
GTCTAACGCATCTCAATCTAACGCATCACAATCTAACGCATCTCAGCCTAACGCATCACAATCTAACGCATCACAGTCTAACGCATCTCAATCTAACGCATCACAATCTAACGCAGCACAATCTAACGCATCACATCTCAGCCTAACGCATCACAGTCTAACGCATCACAATCTAACGCATCACAATCTAACGCATCACAATCTAACGCATCACAATCTAACGCATCACAATCTAACGCATCACAATCTAACGCATCACATCACAATCTAACGCATCACAATCTAACGCATCACAATCTAACGCATCTCAGTCTAACGCATCACAATCTAACGCATCACAATCTAACGCATCACAATCTAACGCATCACAATCTAACGCATCTCAGTCTAACGCATCACAATCTAACGCATCACATCACAATCTAACGCATCTCAGTCTAACGCATCACAATCTAATGCATCACATCACAATCTAACGCATCTCAGTCTAACGCATCACAATCTAATGCATCACATCACAATCTAACGCATCTCAGTCTAACGCATCACAATCTAACGCATCACAATCTAACGCATCACAATCTAACGCATCTCAGTCTAACGCATCACAATCTAATGCATAACAATCTAACGCATCTCAGTCTAACGCATCACAATCTAATGCATCACATCACAATCTAACGCATCACAATCTAACGCATCTCAGTCTAACGCATCACAATCTAACGCATCACAATCTAACGCATCACAATCTAACGCATCTCAGTCTAACGCATCACAATCTAATGCATCACAATCTAACGCATCTCAGTCTAACGCATCACAATCTAACGCATCACAATCTAACGCATCACAATCTAACGCATCTCAGTCTAACGCATCACAATCTAATGCATCACAATCTAACGCATCACAGTCTAACGCATCACAGTCTAACGCATCACAATCTAACGCATCACAGTCTAACGCATCACAGTCTAACGCATCACAATCTAACGCATCACAGTCTAACGCATCACAGTCTAACGCATCACAATCTAACGCATCTCAGTCTAACGCATCACAGTCTAACGCATCACAATCTAACGCATCACAGTCTAACGCATCACAATCTAACGCATCACAATCTAACGCATCACAATCTAACGCATCAAAATCTAACGCATCACAATCTAACGCATCACAATCTAACGCATCACAGTCTAACGCATCACAATCTAACGCATCTCAGTCTAACGCATCACAATCTAATGCATCACATCACAATCTAACGCATCTCAGTCTAACGCATCACAATCTAACGCATCACAATCTAACGCATCACAATCTAACGAATCACAGTCTAACGCATCACAATCTAACGCATCACAATCTAACGCATCACAATCTAAACGCATCACAATCTAACGCATCACAATCTAACGCATCACAATCTAACGCATCACAATCTAAAGCATCACAGTCTAACGCATCACAATCTAATGCATCACAATCTAACGCATCACAATCTAACGCATCACAATTTAACGCATCACATCACAGTGTAACGCATCACAATCTAACGCATCACAATCTAACGCATCACAATCTAACGCATCACATCACAGTCTAACGCATCACAATCTAACGCATCACAATCTAACGCATCACAATCTAACGCATCACATCACAGTCTAACGCATCACAATCTAACGCATCACAATCTAACGCATCACAATCTAACGCATCACAATCTAACGCATCACAATCTAACCCAGCACAATCTAACGCATCACAATCTAACGCATCACAATCTAACGCATCACAATCTAACGCATCACATCACAGTCTAACGCATCACAATCTAACGCATCTCAGTCTAACGCATCACAATCTAACGCATCACATCACAGTCTAACGCATCACAATCTAACGCATCATAATCTAACGCATCACAATCTAACGCATCACAATCTAACGCATCACAATCTAACGCATCACAATCTAACGCATCACAGTCTAACGCATCACAATCTAACGCATCATAATCTAACGCATCACAATCTAAAGCATCACAATCTAACGCATCACAATCTAACGCATCACAATCTAACGCATCACAATCTAACGCATCATAATCTAACGCATCACAATCTAACGCATCACAATCTAAAGCATCACAATCTAACGCATCACAATCTAACGCATCACAATCTAACGCATCACAATCTAACGCATCACAATCTAACGCATCACAATCTAACGCATCACAATCTAACGCATCACAATCTAACGCATCACAATCTAACGCATCACAGTCTAATGCATCACAATCTAACGCATCACAATCTAAAGCATCACAATCTAACGCATCACAATCTAACGCATCACAATCTAACGCATCACAATCTAACGCATCACAATCTAACGCATCACAATCTAACGCATCACAATCTAACGCATCACAATCTAACGCATCACAATCTAACGCATCACATCACAGTCTAACGCATCACAATCTAACGCATCACAATCTAACGCATCACAATCTAACGCATCACATCACAGTCTAACGCATCACAATCTAACGCATCACAATCTAACGCATCACAGTCAAACGCATCACAATCTAACGCATCACAATCTAACGCATCACAATCTAACGCATCACAATCTAACGCATCACAGTCTAACGCATCACAATCTAACGCATCACAATCTAACGCATCACAATCTAACGCATCACAATCTAACGCATCACATCACAGTCTAACGCATCACAATCTAACGCATCACAATCTAACGCATCACAATCTAACGCATCACAATCTAACGCATCACATCACAGTCTAACGCATCACAATCTAACGCATCACAATCTAACGCATCACAATCTAACGCATCACAATCTAACGCATCACAATCTAACGCATCACAATCTAACGCATCACAATCTAACGCATCACAATCTAACGCATCACATCACAGTCTAACGCATCACAATCTAACGCATCACAATCTAACGCATCACATCTCAGCAAGTGGACTGGAGCTGAACAGCAGCAAGAACAACAGGAGCAAGTAAAGAGAACAAAGGGTGGGGGGGTAATTACTTATAATGTCCATCCTGTCACACTTCAGTGCAGCAAACATGGTTCAACTGACTATTAAAGGTTGGTCATAAAAAGATGAATGCAAATATTTAAGGAATAGTTTCTAGTCCAAATATGTCAGAACATTTGAAATAAGACAAAGCTAAGTTAAAAGTCACTTTTTAGCAAGATACCCGTTTTAGGATTCAAAATTCTTACTTTACTGGTCCCTACAGGAAGATTATTTTGTCCAAACAGCACCAAAAAATAAGAATATAAACATAATACAAAACACAATGAAGCAAATACTGGAAGTCTGAAATGTGCACTGTAAGAGGAGAGGTTAATAATTCTTGAATATTGGTAAAGGTTCTGCGATGGAGTGGTGACCTGTCCAGGTGACCAAGCCTCTCGCCAGCAGCACCAACCCGACCCAGTGGGACCAGGCTGGAAGAAAATGGATCACAAAACTTCTAGTTCCCTTTATAAAAAGACATTTTTCTCATGCTATTAAAAAATCTCAGAACTTTGTTACCAATACTTAAGACTTATTGACATAAAACAAGCTTATCATAAATACTTGGTAGGATTTTGTGTTTTGCAGTGTTGGAGTGCATCTTTACTCACTGCAAAGAGAAGATCTTTGATCAGTAAATGCATGAAGGACATCATGTCCATGGACAGCAGAGGACGTTATCAGAGTTGTTGTCTCTGTCCAGTTCTGGACTGGTCCGAACTGGACACCTGGAGCTGCGAGCTCCAGTTTCCAGCCGGGTTCTGCTTTAGCCAAATGCTAAACTTAAATGTCTGAGCATAAATAAAGCTCCCACTGGTTGGAGCATCCATGTTTCTGTCCAACATGGCCGACACACACACCCACACACACACACACACACACACACACACACACACACACACACACACACACACACACACACACACACACACCCTGACCTCTGCGATGAGGACGACGATGATGCAGTCGTCCTTCTCCGCCGGGCTGAGCTCCGACATCAGAGAGCTGAGCGTGTCGGTCAGGTAGGAGTGGACCTCCCTCTTCACACTGGGGACGCCCATCACTATGGAGACTGGAGACACGGGACCATCAGCAGCTGGGAACAGACTGGACTGGACTGAACTGGACTGGACTGAACTGGACTGAACTGAACTGGACTGAACTGAACTGGACTGAACTGGACTGAACTGGACTGAACTGAACTGGACTGAACTGGACTGAACTGGACTGGACTGGACTGAACTGGACTGAACTGGACTGAACTGAACTGGACTGAACTGGACTGAACTGGACTGAACTGGACTGAACTGGACTGAACTGGTCTGAACTGGACTGAACTGGTCTGGACTGGACTGAACTGAACTGGTCTGAACTGGTCTGGAGTTGTAAACTACGTCACTCATTTGAATGAAACAACAGGTTTGGAACATAAATTCCTTATTGATGAAGTGAACTTTTGGTTTTTGAAATTGTAATTCTTTTCATCATTATCTGTCATTTGTAATTGATTTCTTAGAAAAGAAAGCAAGAAAAAAATATTAAAATTAAAAATGAGATATTTTATTTCTAAACCATGTGGCTCAGCCCTAATTCCTAGTTTCTATTGTAAGATATTCATGAGGGTGAGCAGTTCCTCTGTCCCAGAGAACATAACAAAGTTACATGATTAAATAAAAAATCTGCATAATGTGACAATGTTTATCTGACTAATTGATTGTCAAAAAATATTTTTTTAAAATAATTGTCAGTTGCAGCCCTACATTAAAGCCCAAACTCAAGGAAGATGATATTGTTACTGTAACAGAACTATGACCATAAGGTCCTCATAATCCACAGCGTCCTCAGAACCATGAATTATTCCTGCTGTCCTCATGAAAACTGGTAGACAAGGACAGCAGAACCATAAAACATGTGGAAACTGGTAGACAAGGACAGCAGAACCATAAAACATGTGGAAACTGGTAGACAAGGACAGCAGAACCATAAAAGATGGCTTCTGGCTTCTGCTCTGTTTAGATTGACCTTAATTTAATTCAATATGCAACTGGAAAAACACTAAGTGCACCATGCTTGACTTTAATGGTTTTACATGAAAATCTGATTTATTTGACTCTGTCTTTCACAGACACACAGACACACACACACCTATCCATGCACGCACACACACACACACACACACACACACACACACACACACACACCTATCCATGCACACACACACACACACACACACACACACACACACACACACACACACACACACACACACCTATCCACACACACACACACACACACACACACACACCTATCCATGCACACACACACACACACACACACACACACACACACACCTATCCACACACACACACACCACACACACACACACACACACACCTATCCATGCACACACACACACACACACACACACACACACACACACACACACACACCTATCCACACACACACACCTATCCATGCACACACACACACACACACACACACACACACACACACAGCTGAGTCCTGGGGACACACTGAGACCCCTGTGACTCAGCCACTGACCGGCCCTGGAGGGTAAAATACACACGGCTCAGGAACGTCACTGTGTGTGTGTGAGTGTGTGTGTGTGTGTGTGTGTGTGTGTGTGTGTGTGTGTGTGTGTGTGTGTGGAGTCTCATTTATTCATGAAGTGATTTTTTCTGCCTATTAAACCATTTCCTACTGCTTCAAATGGATGTAAACACAGATAAAACCAGAGAAAACAAACACATTTATACAACTACGTATGTGTGTGTGTGTGTGTGTGTGTGTGTGTGTGTGTGTGTGTGTGTGTGTGTGTGTGTGTGTGTGTGTGTGTGTGTGTGTGCGTGCAGAAGTGAATCATGGTGTTTTGTCTTATTTCTTCCAGTATTTCACCTCCTCCTGCAGCGTCACCCTGCAGCCAGTAGCTCATCTCATCCAGGTTTGTCCTGCTGAACATTTTCTCTCCGCTGAGTTTAATTTGTGAGGCGGCATCATAAACTGAGGCCTGGTTTTTAACAGCCAACGTCATCGGAGTCCGCTGTCAGAAACCGTCAAGCATCCCTCATAATGCTTCTTTTTCCAACACAATATTCCAGATCCCAACCCAATAAAGCACAGAGGATCTGCTGCAGGCACAGAAACACCAGTTTTAACCATCAGAAGGGAATAAAGTGGCCGGTGTGCTGGAGGAAAGCTGAGGAATATGCCCTGGTCTTGTCTGTCCTCTCTTATGCTGCAGTATTTGTTATTTAATCAAGATTAATTTGTATTCCACCCTCATTTAAGCCTGATTTTACACTAATTTAATCCTGGCATTATTCTGATTTTACACTGTAAAAATGCCGGTGTTGAATTTAACACCCAAAAGTGTCTATATGTGTCCAAGTCAGCTGGTGTTAAAGTAACACTTTGAAAGTGTTAAAAGATTGACTCCCATATTTTTGTTAAATTAACTTTGGTCTATTAAACTGAAACGGGTTTAATAAAAGTTAAACTTCCCATTTCTGTGTGTTTTGAATATTTTCCACTGGATTTGATTGATATTGACACCTTGTGGGTCAATTAGTTACTTTAACACCAGATTATGTTTTGAGATCAACACTACACTGGTGTTACTTTAATATACTTTGACACCAACACCGTTGTAAACATTAATGTGACTCTGTAGTGTTGAATTTAACACCAGCTGACTTGGACACATATAGACACTTTTGGGTGTTGGTTCAAAACCGGCATTTTTACTGTGTATCCAGACCTTTTAATTAATTTTCTCTTGGTTTCGTTCTGTGTTTTATTTCAATTCCACCTTTACTTTACATGATATTCTAATAGTTGTGTCTCAGAATGTTTTAAATTCTGATGTTATTAGTTATTTTTTAATCAAAGTTTATTTTTATTATATCTTGATTTTGCCCTGGTTTCATCCTGGTGTCATTCTAAGTTCCTACTGAGTTTTCTATTAGTTTCCTGATGTCCTCCTGTTTGCTGCAGTTATTGTAAAGCCCAGCAGCTGTGGCCTCGTCCCCCTCCCTGGTTCTGGTTCTGGTTCTGGTTCTGGTTCTGGTTCTGGTTCTGTTCCGGTTCTGGTTCTGGTTCTGGTTCTGGCTCTGGCTCTGGTTCTGTTCTGGTTCTGGTTCTGTTCCGGTCCTGGTTCTGGTTCTTACCTCCGGTGCGTCCCTGGCCCAGGTGGACGGCCGGCTGCAGGTTGTCCTCGCCCCTTACCTCTGGCTCTGGCTCTGGTTCTGTTCTGTTCTGGTTCTGGTTCTGGTTCTGTTCTGGTTCTGTTCTGGTTCTGGTTCTGGTTCTGTTCTGGTTCTGGCTCTGGCTCTGGTTCTGGTTCTGGTTCTGGCTCTGGCTCTGGCTCTGGTTCTGGTTCTGGCTCTGGTTCTGGTTCTGGCTCTGGCTCTGGTTCTGGCTCTGGTTCTGGTTCTGGCTCTGGCTCTGGTTCTGGTTCTGGTTCTGTTCCGGTTCTGGTTCTTACCTCCGGTGCGTCCCTGGCCCAGGTGGACGGCCGGCTGCAGGTTGTCCTCGCCCCTTACCTCTGGCTCTGGTTCTGTTCTGTTCTGGTTCTGGTTCTGGTTCTGTTCTGGTTCTGGTTCTGGTTCTGTTCTGGTTCTGGTTCTTACCTCTGGCTCTGGCTCTGGCTCTGGTTCTGGCTCTGGCTCTGGTTCTGTTCTGGTTCTGGTTCTGGTTCTGGCTCTGGTTCTGTTCTGGCTCTGGTTCTGGTTCTGTTCCGGTTCTGGTTCTGGTTCTTACCTCTGGCTCTGGCTCTGGTTCTGGCTCTGGCTCTGGTTCTGTTCTGGTTCTGGTTCTTACCTCTGGCTCTGGCTCTGGTTCTGGTTCTGTTCTGGTTCTGGTTCTTACCTCCGGTGCGTCCCTGGCCCAGGTGGACGGCCGGCTGCAGGCTGTCCTCGCCCCTTACCTCTGGCTCTGGTTCTGGTTCTGTTCTGGTTCTGGCTCTGGTTCTGGTTCTGTTCTGGTTCTGGCTCTGGCTCTGGTTCTGTTCTGGTTCTGGCTCTGGTTCTGGTTCTGTTCTGGTTCTGGCTCTGGCTCTGGTTCTGTTCTGGTTCTGGCTCTGGTTCTGTTCTGTTCCGGTCCTGGCTCTGGTTCTGGTTCTGGCTCTGGTTCTGTTCTGGTTCTGGTTCTGGTTCTGGTTCTGTTCCCGTTCTGGTTCTTACCTCCGGTGCGTCCCTGGCCCAGGTGGACGGCCGGCTGCAGGCTGTCCTCGCCCCTTACCTCTGGCTCTGGCTCTGGCTCTGGTTCTGTTCTGGTTCTGGCTCTGGTTCTGGTTCTGTTCTGGTTCTGGTTCTGGCTCTGGTTCTGGTTCTGGTTCTGTTCCGGTTCTGGTTCTTACCTCCGGTGCGTCCCTGGCCCAGGTGGACGGCCGGCTGCAGGCTGTCCTCGCCCCTTACCTCTGGCTCTGGCTCTGGCTCTGGTTCTGTTCTGGTTCTGGCTCTGGTTCTGTTCTGGTTCTGGTTCTGTTCTGGTTCTGGCTCTGGCTCTGGTTCTGTTCTGGTTCTGGCTCTGGTTCTGTTCTGTTCCGGTCCTGGCTCTGGTTCTGGTTCTGGCTCTGGTTCTGTTCTGGTTCTGGTTCTGGTTCTGGTTCTGTTCCCGTTCTGGTTCTTACCTCCGGTGCGTCCCTGGCCCAGGTGGACGGCCGGCTGCAGGCTGTCCTCGCCCCTTACCTCTGGCTCTGGCTCTGGTTCTGGCTCTGGTTCTGGTTCTGGTTCTGGTTCTGGTTCTGTTCCGGTTCTTACCTCCGGTGCGTCCCTGGCCCAGGTGGACGGCCGGCTGCAGGTTGTCCTCGTGGCTCAGCAGGTGAGGGAGGTGATGGAAGATGGATGGAAGCTGCAGGACGTTTTTACTGCTGCTCACGTTCCACAGCTTCAGCCGCGTTTCCTCTGAGGAACCAGAACCAGAACCAGAACCAGTCAGACCCGACAAACCGGACCAAACACACACATTTTACTTCTTACATCCATCCTTCCTTCCTTCTCTCCCTTTCTCTCTCTCTCTCTTTACTTTCTTTGCTGTCGGTTCTCATTATTTCACTCTAAAAAGTGTCTTTGGGCTGCAGTTCATCTTTTGGACATATTTACATTAATTTCACTTAATTCTTTTGCTTTTGCTAAAACAACTGACTTTTTTGTGTTTATTGAACTCAAAACTTACAAATCTTTAACCTAAAGGCACTTTTCACTTTGACTTTACTTAAAACAATTGAGTTCAATGCCGGTTTTGTATCCTGTGTCTGACCAACTCAATTCATTAAGTCCTTCCAACTCAATTTGCTAAGTTTTTATAACTTAATTCATAAGGGGGTTTAACATGATACATTTTAGTCACTCTTACTCAAATCCTTTATTTTCTTCTAATAAACATTTCAAATCTCTTTGACTTAATTCTACAGAAAGTCAACTCAAACTTTTAAGTAGTTCCAAACTGAATTGTAATTCTCTTTTTACAGTGTCGTCTAAACACACAAATCTTTTCCTTAAAAAAGCCTTTTGACTTTGACTTTACTTGAAATAATTGTGATGCCGTATTTGTGTCCCTCGTGTGACTCGGGCAGATTCCCTGGCAGTGGCTCTGTGGGTGGAAGGTTGACGGTTCAGTTCCACTTCCTGCTGCCAAAGTGCCTCTGGGCTCTGAACCCCAACCAGTGTGAAGTATTTCAGTGGCCAGAATGACTGGAAACGTTCTGTGCAGCTTCATGTACCATGTTTGAATTAAACCAAATGATCTGAGTAAGACTGACCTGAATCTGCTGCCTAAAACATACTTAATAAATTTGTTAAGAATAAATTAACAAATTGAGTTGGATGATTATAATATGTTGAATTGAACCACTTTAAGGTTTAGATAATTTAATTAGCTCTCCTCCTCATCCTCCTCCTCCTCTTCCTCCTCCTGCTCCTCCTGCTCCTCCTCATCCTCCTCCTCCTCTTCCTCTCCTGCTCCTCCTGCTCCTCCTGCTCCCCCTCCTGCTCCTCCTCCTCCTCCTGCTCCTCCTGCTCCTCCTCCTGCTCCTCCTCCTGCTCCTCCTCCTCCTCCTCCTGCTCCTCCTGCTCCTCCTCCTCCTCCTCCTGCTCCTCCTGCTCCCCCTCCTGCTCCTCCTCCTCCTCCTGCTCCTCTTCCTCCTGCTCCTCCTCCTCCTGCTGCTCCTCCTGCTCCTCCTCCTGCTCCTCCTCTTCCTCCTGCTCCTCCTCTTCCTCCTGCTCCTCCTCCTGCTCCTCCTGCTCCTCCTCCTGCTCCTCCTCCTGCTCCTCCTCTTCCTCCTGCTCCTCCTCCTGCTCCTCCTGCTCCTCCTCCTCTTCCTCCTGCTCCTCCTCCTGCTCCCCCTCCTGCTCCTCCTCCTGCTCCTCCTGCTCCCCCTCCTGCTCCTCCTCCTCCTCCTGCTCCTCCTCCTGCTCCTCCTGCTCTTCCTCCTGCTCCTCCTCCTCCTCCTGCTCCTCCTGCTCCTCCTCCTCTTCCTCCTGCTCTTCCTCCTGCTCCTCCTCTTCCTCCTGCTCCTCCTGCTCCTCCTCCTCCTCCTGTTCCTCCTCCTGCTCCTCCTCCTGCTCCTCCTCCTGCTCCTCCTGCTCTTCCTGCTGCTCCTCCTCCTGCTCCTCCTGCTCCTCCTGCTCCCCCTCCTGCTCCTCCTCCTCCTCCTGCTCCTCCTGCTCCTCCTCCTGCTCTTCCTCCTGCTCCTCTTCCTCCTGCTCCTCCTCCTCCTGCTGCTCCTCCTGCTCCTCCTCTTCCTCCTGCTCCTCCTCTTCCTCCTGCTCCTCCTCCTCCTCCTCCTCCTCCTGCTCCTCCTGCTCCTCCTGCTCCCCCTCCTGCTCCTCCTCCTCCTCCTGCTCCTCCTGCTCCTCCTCCTGCTCCTCCTGCTCTTCCTCCTGCTCCTCTTCCTCCTGCTCCTCCTGCTCCCCCTCCTGCTCCTCCTGCTCCCCCTCCTGCTCCTCCTCCTGCTCCTCCTGCTCCCCCTCCTGCTCCTCCTCCTCCTGCTCCTCCTCCTCTTCCTCCTGCTCCTCCTGCTCTTCCTCCTGCTCCTCCTCCTCCTCCTGCTCCTCCTCCTCTTCCTCCTGCTCCTCCTCTTCCTCCTGCTACTCCTGCTCCTCCTGCTCCTCCTCCTGCTCCTCCTCCTGCTCCTCCTCCTGCTCTTCCTGCTGCTCCTCCTCCTCCTGCTCTTCCTGCTGCTCCTCCTCCTCCTGCTCCTCCTGCTCCCCCTCCTGCTCCTCCTCTTCCTCCTGCTCCTCCTCTTCCTCCTCCTCTTCCTCCTGCTCCTCCTCTTCCTCCTGCTCCTCCTGCTCCTCCTCCTGCTCCTCCTCCTGCTCCTCCTGCTCCTCCTGTTCCTCCTGCTCCTCCTCCTGCTCCTCCTGCTCCTCCTGCTCCCCCTCCTGCTCCTCCTCCTCCTCCTGCTCCTCCTGTTCCTCCTGCTCCTCCTCCTGCTCCTCCTCTTCCTCCTCCTCTTCCTCCTGCTCCTCCTCCTGCTCCTCCTGCTCCTCCTCTTCCTCCTCCTCTTCCTCCTGCTCCTCCTCCTGCTCCTCCTGCTCTTCCTCCTGCTCCTCCTCCTCCTCCTGCTCCTCCTCTTCCTCCTCCTCTTCCTCCTGCTGCTCCTCCTGCTCCTCCTCCTGCTCCTCCTGCTCCTCCTCTTCCTCCTCCTCTTCCTCCTGCTCCTCCTCCTGCTCCTCCTGCTCTTCCTCCTGCTCCTCCTCCTGCTCCTCCTCCTCTTCCTCCTGCTCCTCCTCCTCCTGCTCCTCCTGCTCCTCCTGCTCCTCCTCCTCCTCCTCCTGCTCCTCCTCTTCCTCCTCCTCTTCCTCCTGCTCCTCCTCTTGCTCCTCCTCTTCCTCCTGCTGCTCCTCCTGCTCCTCCTCCTGCTCCTCCTGCTCCTCCTCTTCCTCCTCCTCTTCCTCCTGCTCCTCCTCCTGCTCCTCCTGCTCTTCCTCCTGCTCTTCCTCCTGCTCCTCCTGCTCTTCCTCCTGCTCTCCTCCTGCTCCTCCTCCTCCTCCTCCTGCTCCTCCTCACTGACCTGACAGGCTGCTCCAGGTGCGGTTCATGTCCCGCAGCGCCTGCTTCTCTGCGACGGCCCGTTTGATCTCCTCCAGAACCAGGTTCAGCTCCTTGGAGCGCCGGAGGTTCTCCTGCTCGGCCGAGTGCAGACGCTCCCTCAGGGCCAGGAACTCCCTCTGGTAAATGTCCACCACATCTCCTGCAGGAGGCGCACACAACCCTGGCATCAACAGCAGCAGCAGTGTGAGCTTCCTGTTTGATTCTGACAGGACTTCCTGTTCCAGGTTTATCCATCTATCCCAGAGGTTCTTGACCTTTGCTGAGGAACCGAACCCCCAGTTTCACATGCGCCTCCACTGAGCCCTTCAGCAGCATGAATAGAACAAGACATAAGACACAGGGGCGTCTTAACGGCTCTGAGGACAGATCCTCAAAATACAGTCAGTGTTTTCAGTGGAGCTGATCTGACTGTCCAGGAACGACCCAAAGTATTTAAAATGTTTCACCAGGTTGGACTGGAACCACTTTAAGGTCTAGATCATTTAATTAGCTCTGCATTCTTAAGATAAGGAAAAATGAATAATAAATAATAAAGATATTCTGGTTTAGTAATGTAATTATATTAGCTGTGTTACCACCTCCACGCCACTAGAGGCAGCACCAACCCCAAAAAGATGCGACTAAGGAGCAGATTTAGAAGAACACAGGAAGATACAGAGTTTGGTAAAAACTGTGAGTTTTGCTGAAGTAAATAAAGACACAAGTTCAAATCCCTGCTGAGAGTGAAGCTCCTCCAATCAGGTTCCTCTGAGCTCTGATTGGCTCAGCCATGTAACGAGATAAAGGTTTTGGCTTCAGATTGTTCATGTGCTCATTACATTTTTTGCAGTTCTGCTCATCTTGAGTTGTCTGTCGCTTTAAATGCAAATGAGCTGCTCCTGGCCACGCCCCCCTCCCAGCATTTAAACTAGCATGTGTAAATAGTTGCTAACACATGAGCAATTACACAACCGAACATCTGCGAGAAGCAGAAGTGGAGCCTCCTGCACAACCAACCAGAATACAAGTGATTTCTGGATGGTAAGTCAACAGCAGCCATTGTGCAGCAAATCCAATGCTGATGAAAAGGGCTGGAGCTCCGCCGGGGTTGCTAGGTAACCCGGCAGTAACGGGTTGCTAGGTAACGGGCAGCGGTAACGGGTTACCTAGGTAACGGGCAGCTCCTGGTTAGTTCTGGTGGTTTTTGAAACGGCTCATTTCCCAGACAACAAATTAGCTGCCAAAAAACTGTGTTTCTTAAGGGTGAGGCATGTTTTGAATACATGGAAGGACAAAAACATGCAAAATGAGCGTGTTTGTATTTGACTTTGCTTTAATAATATGTTACAAATTTATATGAAAACAATAAATGTCTTCAAAGCAAATAAATGTTTCAGTTTTCTTGATAAATAAAAAATCTTTGACATTGTGGCCTCACAATGTCAAAGATTGTGAGGCCACACACACTCACACACACTCTCTCTCTCTGATTGGATGTGGACCAGAGAAAGTCTTGGGTGTAAATAGGACGGACTCTTCTTCTCTGATTGGTAATAATCAGTCAGGTGACGTCAGGCGCCCCCTGGTGGAGATCAGATGACCTACGAGTCACTTCCTGTCTGATCATTTAACTTAATTTACGCCTCATCCAGAACAGAACGAATCTGATTGGGTCAGGAGCAGAACTTAATCCATCTGTCCATCATCCATCCATCATCCATCTGTCCATCATCCATCTGTCCATCATCCATCTGTCCATCATCCATCCATCATCCATCCATCATCCATCTGTCCATCATCCATCTGTCCATCATCCATCCATCATCCATCTGTCCATCATCCATCTGTCCATCATCCATCTGTCCATCATCCATCCATCATCCATCCATCATCCATCTGTCCATCATCCATCCATCATCCATCCATCATCCATCTGTCCATCATCCATCTGTCCATCATCCATCCATCATCCATCTGTCCATCATCCATCTGTCCATCATCCATCTGTCCATCATCCATCCATCATCCATCCATCATCCATCTGTCCATCATCCATCCATCATCCATCCATCCATCATCCATCTGTCCATCATCCATCTGTCCATCATCCATCCATCATCCATCCATCATCCATCTGTCCATCATCCATCCATCATCCATCCATCCATCATCCATCTGTCCATCATCCATCTGTCCATCATCCATCCATCATCCATCCATCATCCATCCATCCATCATCCATCCATCTTCCTTCTACTGTTTTATTTCTCATCTCTGATGTTTATTAGCAGATTTGCTCTCAGTTGTAAAATAAAACTTTTCAGTAAAACTTGTTCCTGTTTTTGTTCCCTAAAGTTCAGACTGAACTCGACTGGAAAACGAGAAACACGACAGGAAGTAAACAGTTTCATGACAGGAAGTAAACAGTTTCACAACAGGAAGTATCAACAGTTTCATGTCTGAATCAAACTCAGAAACTGTTTCCTCACAGTCTGACAGCTTCTGTGTGCAGCGTCACATCAAGGCCATCGCCTAACGAGCTCCTAACGAGCCCCCCCCCCCCCCCACCGGGTCCCCTAACGAGCTCCTAACGAGGCCCCCCCCCCACCGGGTCCCCTAACGAGCTCCTAACGAGGCCCCCCCCCACCGGGCAGATGGTGCTTAATCACAGCAGATTAATGGGAACGTGACACAGGTCTCTCTGTCTCTGGACCAGGTCCCCCAGTTTAACAGCCTCCAGACCTCAGGATCCCCAGAAGAACCTCTGCTGACATTCAGTCCTTCATGAGGACAACCGTCTCCACGGCAGAACAAGGTCTGGGGTTCGATTCCCGGCCTGGAGTCTTTCTCCAATTCTCCCTATGAGACTCTGTCTGTGTGCAGGACAGTTGGTCCAGTGTGTCTCTGGGCTGCGACACACTGGTGACCTGAGTGTGTGAGTGTGTGTGTGTGTGTGTGTGTGTGAGTGTGTGAGTGTGTGTGTGTGTGAGTGTGTGTGAGTGTGTGAGTGTGTGTGTGAGTGTGTGTGTGTGTGTGTGTGTGAGTGTGTGTGTGAGTGTAGCTTCTGATACGTTAATGTTACTTAGCATTAGCTTCTGCTACTTTATTACTTAGCATTAGCTTCTGCTACGTTTTTTGTTTACAACTGGCTTCCAGTCATTTTCATGTGTTTAGAATTGGTTTGGAAATGTTTCTATGCATTTAGCAGTTGAGCATTAGCTCACTAACTCTTTGTGTTGAGTGTTAACGTCCACAAATGTTTTGTTTAGGTGTTTAGCAGTTTAGCGTTAGCTTCTGGAATGTTTTTTGTGGTTAGCTTCCAAGTTTTTTTTATTAGCTCCCACAATTTTTTTTATGATTTCAGCAGTTGAGCAATATTTTGTATTCACTTTTGTTTAGCATTGGCTTCCTCTAATTTTTTGTTTTTGTTTATGAACATTAGCTTCTGCTAATATTTTGTGTTGTTTTGGAGTGAATTAGCAGTCAGGGAAGCTAACGTTTTGCTAGCCATTCTCACCACTGGCAGCTCATTTAGTGCTTCTATCTTCCATTACAACCATGACGGCCATTTTGAAAAATGTCCACCAGAAAAACTTTATGTCAAAACCCTAAAAGAAGGAAACTGAAACATGGTGAGAATATTTCTGTATTTTATGAAGTAATTTCTTAACTGAAGGAGCAGAAACTCTCTCCAGGGTTAGAAGGTAATTTATACTGTAGATTTGAGTTTTTTCTCTAATCACTCGATAAAACATCTGAGCCAAATTAGGTGAAATATGTATCTGTTTGTTGATCCAGGACCTGGTACCGACTGGGTCCAGAGCCAAAGAACTGGACCCGGTCTGAAACACTCAGGCTTTATTTGGTCAGAACCAGAACCGGTGGTTCTGTGTTTCTAGTTCTGCATCTTTCCGCCTCCCGGCCTAAATAAAGGCTCGGCGGTCCAGTTGGACCTGTTGGTGTCCCAGAGGACATGAACAGAGCAGCAGGTCCGTCTCTGATCCGGACGGGACGTCCCGCCGGCCCGAATGGACACTTTGTGTCCTCAAACGGACAGCTGGAGGGCGGAGGGAGGGAGGGAGGGACGGCTCTTTTGTTACCGTGGGAACAGACCCCCGGTTGGCATGGGGACCAGATTCTTGTCAGCGTAAACCAATCAGCTTCCTCCCTGGGGAGCGCGCGAGCCGCACTTCCTGAGCCGATGGGAAGGTTGCCGGTTTGATTCCCACAGGGTTTCACAAACATCCAGAACCGGTTCTGAAACGTTTCAGAAATATTTCTGAGAGGATTTAAAAACGGTTTCATGAAGTTCTGGAGGTGAATACAAAGCGCTCATGTGGGACCTTTAAGAAGGAGAAGAAGAATAAACCCGGTTCGTCCTTCCACTAAATCTTCTCGGTCTGGTTCTGGATCAGCAGCAGGTTAAACCCGTGGAACCTGATCCTGAAGCGAACAAAGGTCCGGCTGGGAGCTGAAACCCGATGCTCGGTTCCTCCAGATGTGGCCCCTCGTTCCACAAGGCCTCTTTGTGCCGGCGGCGCCGCCTGGCCCGGCCCGGCCCGGTTCCGCCCACAGGCGCTGCCATTCAGGAGCCGCTACCTGAGACGCCGGCCTCATTCAGGCTCCTTCCGACCCGGTTCTGGTCCGGTTCCCTGGAGACTTTTCGTTTCCCAGGATCCGCTCCATCTGCCTGGTTCTGATCGACCCAGAACCGAGTCATCCCTCTGACCCACTGCTACAGGGCCATCCAGAACCAGAACCTCCAGAACCAGAACCAAGGCCGGTGTGTGTAAACATGCAGATTTTAACGTTTCACATGAGTTTCCTGAATGTATGTCATGTGAGGGCGGCCATCTTGAACATGTGTTGTTACACTTGAAGATTTCAAGATGGCCGCTATGGTCATGTGATACACATGTGAAATTATGTTGCAACGTATGAAACCGTAAAATATTTCCACATTTATTTTATATATCATAGAAACATGTGAATCAGTTTCACCGTGAAATGTTCCAAAATCCCGTGTACATGTGATTTTTCATGTGATTCACATCATTCACATGTGAAAATGACCACATGTTACGTGTTACATGTGGTTGGTGGTTTTCACATGAGATTTTGTGGCAGTTTTCTGTAAGGAAGTTCCTGAAGAAATTTAACTGGGGCCTGCCAAAGTGCGCCCGTCGGTTTGGACCAGCGTTCTGATGCTAAAGGTTAGCATCAATGCTAACTAAAAAACTACAAAGCAGCATGTGAAAAATCGCAGAATGCTGTGCAGCATCTCTAGCATGTTGTTTTAATCCATTCAGTAAATTAAATATGTCTAATTAATGAGAAAATTATCTAATAGCTAATTTTAGGACAAAGGCTAATGCTAATGGACGGCCTTGGCAGTGGGAACAGCTGATCATGTGATGCAAAAAATGCTTTGATCCTGAAAAACCAACACAACTTTTTATCAAAAAAGATATTTTTGTAAGTTGACATGTTTGCTTTAAGCCGATTTATTTTCATATTTCAGTTAAATGTTCAGATATTGATCCAGTGCAGAGGAACCGATCAGAACCTGATGGCCTTCAGCAGCTTCCAGAACCATGGACCTTACTAAGCTCCGCCCAGAAACATCTCTCTAAAGTCCCATGTGACAACATGTCTCACAAACAAAGTCTCACGTTGCTTAGCTTCTAGGTAAACATGGCGTCTTTCATCTCACTGACTCTGCAGAGCATTTCTGAGTCGATTAATTTAGCATTTCTGACGGATTTTCACTAAATATCAGCCACAACATGGAACCAACAAGTTCATGTCATGTTTTCTGGACGACATGAAGGTGTTTGAGCCGCGATGCCTCCAACATTGTGGTGTCACAGCTCACCTAACCCTAACCCCTAACCCTAACCCTAGCGATCGATGAGGAACACAGCAGATCCTCAGCATAAATATAGACAAGATCACTGAGGCCTGATGTTCTTCAGGCTGGGTAAGTCGGACGTTCATGGTTTAGAGGTGATTTCTGATGGCAAATGTTGGAATGTGTCTAGGCCTGATACTCGGTGGCTAACACGGTTAGCGTGGCTAACACGATTAGCATGGCTAACACGATTACAGGTTAGTAAAAAGCCTTTTCAGGTGAAATAAAATCTTTAATGTATGTCAGATACGGGACACATTGAATATTGATCTGTTCAGCTAATGTAAGGTTGTAACAGACAGGATTCAAGGTGTAGAAGTTGTATCGGTGCTGCCATTATCTAAAAGGTTTTCATAATGGATATGTTTATTATTGACTTTCATTCACTAAACACAAAGAAAGCAAAGCAATAATACTTACACCAGCAGACAATCCTTTGTTCTTATTGATCCTATGATGGTTGAGCTGCAAACTCTGTCGTGAAAAAGTTTAATCCAAGCAAGACTTTCGGTTTCAGATTTTGGAAATCTGTGAATTTTAGTTCCACAAACACGATCATGATTACCTGACATCACCTGTACAGATTCTCCACTGACGGTGGAGAACCATTGTTTATGAGTCCTGATGCTAAAACCTTCTGTCGGTCTGCTAGTCCACAATGTACATTAGCATGTTTACTACAGTAGCTTGTGTTTGTGAGACGGTCACCATGGTAGCTGCGCCGTGACATCAAATGGGCATTAGCCAATGAAACGGCCGGGCTGTGGTAAGGTCCATTTACAGTAACCATACGCTCACGCTCACACACACACACACCACACACCGGGCTGGCAGATGGCTCTCTGTGTGTGAGGAAGCTGATCTGATTCCTCTTCATCTTCATCTCTGTTCCAGATCCCATGAATCTCTGCAGATCTTCACAGTCATAATCCAGCCATAATCCGTCTGCTGCTGGATTGAGCGTCAGATTATCCGCCGGCTCGACAGGAAGAGGAAGAGGAGGAGAGATGAAGGTGAAGGTGAGACCATCATCATCATCATCAGATGGATGAAAGCTGCATCCGTTTGGACTCAGCAGAACCTCAGCAGCTGATCCAATATTTCATTAAAGTGTTTCAGATACAAGACGCCACCTGGCTTTGCTTTTTATTTAAAAAACGTTTAGCTAGCTGCAGAAAAATTCAAGATGGCCGCCATGGTCCTCCAGGATTTGCTAACATTTAGCATCTGGTGTCT
>CM065362.1:746170-766170 GCA_033032245.1 Poecilia picta | reverse complement strand
ATCCATCATCCAATCCATCCATCCATCATCCATCCATCCATCCAACCAACCATCATCCATCATCCATCCATCCATCCAATCATCCATCCATCCATCCATCCATCCATCCAACCATCATCCATCCATCCAACCACATCCAATCCATCCATCCATCCATCATCCATCCATCCAGACTGAGCCTCCCTCTGCTCTACCCGCCTATGTAGCTCCGTTCCCGGCAGCAGCCGCTCTGGTTCCTGGTTGGTTCTGGACCAGATCGCTCTGCAGCATCAGGAGTCGCTGCCTGGAGCCGCTTCACTGTTCAGCACCTCCTGCTCCTCCTCCTGCTCCTCCTGCTCTGAAACCAAACGCTCCTCACCAGAGGAGATGGAGATGCTCCTGGTGAGGAGTCTCCTCTTGTTCTGTACCTCCTCCCCTCCTCTCCTCTCCTCTCCTCTCCTCTCCTCTCCTCCTCTCCTCTCCTCTCCTCTCCTCCTCTCCTCTCCTCTCCTCTCCTCTCCTCTCCTCCTCTCCCTCTCCTCTCCTCTCCTCTCCTCTCCTCTCCTCTCCTCTCCTCCTCCTCTCTCTCCTCCTCCTCTCCTCTCCTCCTCTCCCTCCTCCTCTCTCCTCTCTCCTCCTCTCCTCTCTCCTCCTCTCCTTACCTCTGGAGCTGCTGAAGGCGGTGTACCAGGACAGTGAGACCAGCCCGCTCAGCCCGAACAACAAGGCGGTCAGGACCGAGACATTGCGGAGCCTCATCTCCGGAGCCCCGGTAGCATGTCCGCACCGAGCGGGGCGGGGGCCGGCGGCGGGGCGGGGCGGGGGCCGGCGGCGGTCCGACCGGAGACGAGCTGCGCGCTGCGCTGCGCTGCGCTGCGGCCGGACGGGAGGCGCGGAGAGCGGCAGCGGCGGACTGGAGAGGACGGGAGGGCCGGAGAGGAGATATGAGCAGAGGGGGAGGAGACCGGAGGGGGAGGAGGAGAAAGGGGGGGGGCTGGTTAAATAAACACCATCAGTTCAGTTAACGCTCTCAGACGGACAGCGCGCCACACCGAGCAGAAACAAAGACCGACAGACATGTTGACTTTCGGTTTGGCGCTGATTAAACATCCCGTTGAACGGCAGCAGCGCCCCCATGTGGCGACAGGAAGCAGCGCAGCAGGGGCGACCCCAGGAAATATTCAGGGGGCAGCAAAGGAAACTTTATTCGTATAGATATTCATAGACATACAGAGCGCTGCCTCCATGTTTCCTTCTAACTGGTTTGACCTTTACCCTGCTCAAATAAAGTTTAATTAAAAACACATAAAAAGAAACAAAGTGTTTCTCTGTCTCTTCTGTAGAAATGTCTACGCTGACAGTAGCATTAGCTGCTAGATGATAGCCTAGCATAGCTTCACTGATAAGCTCTTTAGTACAACTTCAACACAATAGACTTTTCAAGCATCCAGTCAGATTGTTGGATGAAGAAACGATCACTGCCGTTAGTCCATCAGACTCACGGTTGAACCAGGAACAAATGGACACAAAGGTTCTGGATGGACCTTCAGGGTTCGACTGCATTTAGAGGCTAAAGAGGCTAAAAACTGAACAGTTGATCTTACAATGGGGTAACATGATAAACACGTTGTCCTGTTGGTCATTGGGGCCGTTTGTGATGAGAAATGTTTAAAAGAAGCATGCAGACATCCACAGCATCTGATATAATGTTTACCAGTGATTCTTGAGAAACAAAACAGGTCCTGTGGATAAAGCACAAAATTTGAATAAAATATACACAAAATATAATTTTTTCAAATATCTGACTAACCTAACCTGGGTCATGTGACACAACAATGTATATTTTCCAGGTATTTGCTGAAAAACATACAAAAAAATATTCCTCTCTGCCTTCCGCCCAGCACTGATTAGACATCATGTGACTTTCTGTCCTCCTGAACTGAGATTTTCACTCAGTAAAGTTTTTCACTGGCTGATCAATGGGGAAGTTTTAATTTCTTCAAAGTTCTCAAGAGCAAGAAGAATCAAATTTAATTAAAAAAAAAAGCTGATTTAATGACATTCACGTGATAAAACGCATTAAAAAGCAACATCCAGCTGCATTGTTCTGGTGCAGCCTGACCTCTAGTGGCCGTCTGACGGCAGTGCAGCTTTAGGTCCTCCATGTCTCCTGAAACCAAACGCTTCTGGACAGAAACACAGAACTCTGCCCCACCTGCTGCCACCTGCTGCCACCTGCTGCCACCTGCCGCCACCTGCTGCCACCTGCTGCCACCTGCTGCCACCTGCTGCCACCTGCTGCCACCTGCTGCCACCACCTGCTGCCACCTGCTGCCACCTGCTGCCACCTGCTGCCACCTGTGCCTGTGTCCTCAGGACCTTCCTCCTTCATCCAGCTGCTGACCTCAACCCGGCGGCCATCTTGTTCCTAGACAGAAGAGGCTTCCACCTTCACGATCTTTAACCTTTATTAGATATTTAATAAACCAACAAGTGTGTGTCGCTTCTTTCCTAGTGGTTAGCATTAGCTTTAGCTAGTTTCTGAATGTGTTTGTCAGTTTGGCCTTAGCTAATGCTAATTTTTGTATGTGCGTAGTGGCTTGGCGTTAGCTAATACTAATTTTTGTATATGCTTAGTGACCTGGCGTTAGCTAATACTAATTTTTGTATATGCTTAGTGACCTGGCGTTAGCTAATACTAATTTTTGTATATGCTTAGTGACCTGGCGTTAGCTAATGCTAATGTTTGTAATATGTCTAACACTTCAGTATCTGCTAATTGTCCATGTGCTAGCAGCTTGACTATAGCTTTTGCTAATGTTATGTGTTTAGCATTCTTGTGACCTGATCTGAATTCATCAGAGTCTGAGTCCAGGGTTCTGGTTCTGGACTCTACTGGACCAGAACCAGCATGGAGATGAAGGACGTCGTCTCTGAAGCATCCTGGGTTTTGAACCATGAGTTTCTGTAGTAACTATCAGACTCTACACCCAAGCTGGTTGTTTCAGAACCTCCCAGCCCCTGTACTGAACCAGTACCAGAACTTTAACTGTGCCAAACCCAGACTGGATCTGTCCAGCCTGTCCAGATGTCCAACTGTCTCCTCTGGACGTGGAAGAGCAGCAGCTCGACTCTGAGTCCCTCCCTGATGACGGAGCTTCTCTCTCTAAGGGTCCAGCTGCCCTGAGGAGGAAACACATCTGGGCCGCTTGGATCCTGATCTGGTTCTTTATTCATGACCCAAAGACCAGAGATGAGGCTGGGAACGTAGATCGACCAGTAAATCCAGAGCTTCGCTCAGCTCAGCTTCACCACGACGGACCGGTACAGCGCCGCTTCATTGGCTGCCCCAATCCGCCTGTTTTAGCTGTATTTACCCAGAATGCCCTGTGCTGGAGTCCACTATTACTGGCCTCTGGTTTCTGCTGGGACTGAGTGGAACCCAACTGGATTCAGACCGAGATTTATAGGTGGATCAGAGTTCAATTAGCATGAAGACCTCCACAAATGAACCGGACTATGTAGGCAAGTAGGCGAGTCGGTTAAAGTGGACTGGAGTCGGTTTAAAGCGGACTGGAGTCGGTTAAAGCGGACTGGAGTCGGTTTAAAACGGACTGGAGTCAGTTAGAGTCGGTTAAAGCGGACTGGAGTGGGTTTTAAAGCGGACTGGAGTGGGTTAAAACGGCCTGGGAGGGAAAATCTGGCGTTGGATGATCTGGTTTTTATTAACGCGATGGAGTCTGGGTAAAGACGGTATCCGGGAGTTCGTCATAGTACACTGCGGTCGGTACAGCGCGCTCATTGGCTGGCCCAACGCTGGCTTTTACAAAGCGGCTGGAGTCCATTTAGGCTCGGTTTTAGCGGACTGAGTGGCCATGGATTCAACGGATTTATAGGATGGATGTTAATTAGCAGAGACTCACAATAAAACTGTGGAGTGGGAGTCGGTTAAAATGGACTGGAGTCGGTTAAAACGGACTGGAGTCGGTTAAAACGGACTGGAGTCGGTTAAAGCGGACTGAGTCGGTTAAAGCGGACTGGAGTCGGTTAAAGCGGACTGGAGTGGGTTAAAACGGACTGGAGTCGGTTAAAACGGACTGGAGTCGGTTAAAACGGACTGGAGTCGGTTAAAGCGGACTGGAGTCGGTTAAAACGGACTGGAGTCGGGTTAAAGCGGACTGGAGTGGGTTAAAACGGACTGGAGTCGGTTAAAACGGACTGGAGTCGGTTTAAAACGGACTGGAGTCAGTTAGAGTCGGTTAAAGCGGACTGGAGTCGGTTAAAGCGGACTGGAGTGGGTTAAAACGGACTGGAGTCGGTTAAAACGGACTGGAGTGGGTTTAAAGTGGACTGGAGTCGGTTAAAACGGACTGGAGTCAGTTAGAGTCGGTTAAAGCGGACTGGAGTGGGTTAAAACGGACTGGAGTCGGTTTAAAACGGACTGGAGTCGGGTTAAAACGGACTGGAGTCGGTTAAAGTGGACTGGAGTGGGTTAAAACGGACTGGAGTCGGTTTAAAACGGACTGGAGTCGGGTTAAAACGGACTGGAGTTGGTTAAAGTGGACTGGAGTCGGTTTAAAACGGACTGGAGTCGGTTAAAACGGACTGGAGTCGGTTAAAGCGGACTGGAGTCGGTTAGAGTAAGTAAGTAAGTAAGTAAGTAAGTAAAGTAAAGTAAGCTTTATTTCTATAGCACTTTTCACAGACCAAAGTCACAAAGTGCTGCACAATGTAAAAACAAAATAATTTAAAACATCACACAAACAATAAGCAATAAAACACAGTGTTACATTAAAAAGCAATTTTAAAAAAGTGGGTCTTAAGTTGTTTCCTAAAAGTGTCAATACAATTTAGAGATGGAATGGAGCAAAGTAGCTCATTCCACAGACGTGGCGCCACAGCTTTAAAAGATTTGTGTCCCCTAGTCTTGTACAAGGTCTGAGGGACCATCAACAAGTTCAAATTGGACGACCTGAGGCTCCTGGTCGGGAAATAAGGCTGGATAAGGTTTTTAATGTAATCTGGCGCTTGGCCATGAAGGGCTTTAAAAGTCACTACCAGGATTTTGTAGTGCCTCCTGTAAGATACTGGTAGCCAGTGCAAGTTTTTAAGGATGGGTTTGATATGTTCCCTCCTGTGGGCGGGTGAGGAAGCGCAGCAGAGTTTTGTACTACCTGCAGACACATTAACTTTTTCTTGTTGAGACATGTCAACAGACTGTTACAGCAGTTCAGTCTCGATGAGACAAAAGCATGAACGATCATTTCAAGCTCACCATAAGTCACCATTTTACGAAGTTTTGAAATGTTCCGAATTTGTAAAGAACAATTCCTAACAAGCTGATTTATGTGCTTCTCCAAAGACATTGTTCCATCCATAAAAACCCCAAATTACAAACGTGGCTTTTAACTGTGCAGCTCAAGTTTCCAAGATATGGTTTAATTCCTGGCACGGCTCTATGTGGAGCAACAATCAGGGTTTCAGTCTTACTGGGGTTCAATAAAAGGCTATTTCCAGTGAGCCATTTTGTCACTTCGGCCAAGCAATCGGTGAGACTGCGAAGTTTATGTGGCTCACTAGGCTTAAAAGAGAAGTACAGTTGCAGATCATCGGCGTACAGTCGGTAGGAACCTCACTGAACTCCTGAATGACCTTAGAGGAAGTAGGTACAGCAGGAAAAGAACAGGTCCCAAGACCGATCCCTGCGGCACACCCCACAAAGCTCTGCAGAATCAGACACTGCATCCCCACTGACACACTAACAGTTCTGCAACAGGTAGGACGAACCATTCAGAAACATTACCCGACATTCCAACCAAATGCTGGAGCCTGTTTATCAGGATGCCATGGTCCACTGTGTCCAACGCCGATGACAGATCCAATAAAACTAGCACAGAACATTTACCGGTTTCAGCTGCTACCATAATATCACTAAACACCTTCAACAGGCTGTTTCAGTGGAATGAAACTCACGATACCCTGACTGAAAAGTGTCATAAATGTCATTTACCTGCAAAAATGATCTAAGTTGGATGCAAACCACCTTTTCCAGGACTTTAGCTAAGAAAGGGGTTTTTGATATTGGCCGGAAGTTCTTGAGTTCAAGAGAGTCCAAGGCCGCTTTCTTTAACTTTGGCTCCACAATGGCATGTTTGAAAAGACAAGGAAACACACCACTAAGCAAAGACATGTTAAACATTTTTGTAATGTATGGCCCAATAAAATCAAAAACCCTCATAAACAATTTAAAAGGTAGGACATCCAAAGTACCGGAGGATGGTTTCATGTCCTTAACGATGGTGAAGACCGTCGATGGTGAAGGTTAAAGTGGACTGGAGTTTGTCAAAACGGACTGGAGTCGGATTAAAACAGACTGGAGTCGGTTAAAGTGGACTGGAGTTGGGTTAAAGTGGACTGGAGTCGGGTTAAAGTGGACTGGAGTTTGTTAAAACGGACTGGAGTCGATTAAAGCGGACTGGAGTCGGGTTAAAGTGGACTGGAGTTTGTTAAAACGGACTGGAGTCGGTTAGAGTCGGTTAAAATGGACTGGAGTCGGATTAAAACAGACTGGAGTCGGTTAAAGTGGACTGGAGTTTGTTAAAACGGACTGGAGTCGGTTAAAGTGGACTGGAGTTTGTTAAAACGGACTGGAGTCGGTTAAAGTGGACTGGAGTTTGTTAAAATGGACTGGAGTCGGATTAAAACAGACTGGAGTCGGTTAAAGTGGACTGGAGTTTGTTAAAACGGACTGGAGTCGGTTGGTGGGAGTGATGCTGCCTCACCAACCCAGGACTCTGATAACTCACTGCTGTCAGTGTCTTGAGTCAAAGGCGTCTTCAGGATAGTTGCAGCACAGACTGCTACAGGAGATCAGTGTTTGCACCGTTTAATTTTCCTTTGGGATCAATCCAGGATTGTATAACTTAAGTTTTGTTCTCCTCTGCTGAGGAGGAGGAGGAGGAGGAGGGTCTGATGATGAAGCTGAGGAGGAGGAGGAGTAAATCCGTGTCGGAGACTCAGACGCGGAAGGAGACGCGGCCTCTGAAAAGGAAGCAGCAGCAGAATGAAACGAGCCTCCGCGGCCGCACGGACCACTTGTTGAGCCGCCTCCTCTCTGCTCCTTCTCCCGGGCTTCGACTCTTGGTTCCGGTTCTGTTCCGGCTCGTGTCCCGCTGCGGGCCTCATGGTTCTGGCTGGAGCCGGGATCCAGCGGCTCCAGCGGCTCCGAGCCTCCGCAGAGCTCCGCTGCCTTCAGCTCCGGATCGGCATGTCATCTTCTATTCATCCCGCCTGCTGAGCGCCGGTTCCGGGCGGCGCCGCCGGCTGGTACCGCTGTCTCCGGCCGGACGGATCCAGCCGGGTTGTTGCTCCCGTCTGGATTAGAACCGCCCTGGTTCGTGTTTGTGGATATTTGTGGACGGAACCAGGCGGCTGGTTCGCTCTCCGGCTCGGAGGACCGACCTGAGCGTCAAACTGGATCCGGCCGATGAAACGGATCTTTATCTGGAGACAACAGACTCGTGATCTGTATGAAACTGTGATTCGTTTAATTCGGGTTGGATCTGGACCCGGATTGGCTTCCGAGGGGAGGAGGGGGAACCCGGAGAGCCTCCCGGGCTGGATGAGCTGAATGTGGGGCCGAACCTCCACCAGAACCTGACCGGGTTCCTCCTCCTACCTCAGGACTCAGTTACTGTGTTTTCGGACATGGCCGAGTCCAGCCGGCCCGGTTCGGCGGACCCGGACGCCGGGAGGCGGCGGCAGCAGAGCGCGATGGGCCACAGCTTCAGGAAGGTCACCCTGACCAGGCCGAGCTTCTGCCACGGCTGCAGCGACTTCATCTGGGGTCTCATCGGCTTCCTGTGCGAAGGTGAGTCCGTGAGAGGGGCTGCGGGACCGGGCGGTCCGGTCCGGGCGGTTCGGACCCACTGGACCGGCCTCAGCCTGTCAGACACAACGGAGGGCCAACGGTTCCCTTCCATCCCGGGGTCAGAGGTTAACTCTCCTCCTTCATGTCTGTAAATCGTCTCCATCAGTTTGGAGCTGCAGTCGAGTCGTTGGCATGGCAACAGGAGGCGCGCGCGCGCGTGCGTGCGTCAGTGTGCGCGTGTCCTGGAGGGTCATGTAGATTAAGAGGGAGCTGTGACGTCATCGAGCGTGTTTCATCTGCCACCATGACGTAATCAGAACCAGAACCAGGAGGCCGGTTCTGATTGGTACCGGATCCATTATTAACCTTTCAGCCAGCTGACCTTCTGGGAGCAGCAGCCTGTGACCTCTGACCTCTGACCCCAGCTTCATTGTTCGGAGCAAATGGGACAGATTCAGGAACCCGGTTCTGGTAGAACCAGCGGTACCGTCCCCTTTAACTGGACCGGTCCGGTCCGGTTCTCTGGTTCTCCAGCGGTCCGGTCCGGTCCTCCAACGGTCCGTTCCGGTTCTCTGGTTCTCAAGCAGTCCGGTCCGGTTCTCCAGTGGTCCGGTCCGGTCCTCCAGCGGTCCGGTTCGGTCCTCAAACAGTCCGGTCCGGTTCCTCAAGCAGTCCGGTCCGGTTCTCCAGCGGTCCGGTTCGGTCCTCAAACAGTCCGGTCCGGTTCCTCAAGCAGTCCGGTCCGGTTCTCCAGTGGTCCGGTCCGGTCCTCCAGCGGTCCGGTTCGGTCCTCAAACAGTCCGGTCCGGTTCCTCAAGCAGTCCGGTCCGGTTCTCCAGCGGTCCGGTTCGGTCCTCCAGCGGTCCGGTTCGGTCCTCAAACAGTCCGGTCCGGTTCCTCAAGCAGTCCGGTCCGGTTCTCCAGCGGTCCGGTTCGGTCCTCAAACAGTCCGGTCCGGTTCCTCAAGCAGTCCGGTCCGGTTCTCCAGCGGTCCGGTTCGGTCCTCCAGCGGTCCGGTTCGGTCCTCAAACAGTCCGGTCCGGTTCCTCAAGCAGTCCGGTCCGGTTCTCCAGCGGTCCGGTTCGGTCCTCAAACAGTCCGGTCCGGTTCCTCAAGCAGTCCGGTCCGGTTCTCCAGCGGTCCGGTTCGGTCCTCAAACAGTCCGGTCCGGTTCCTCAAGCAGTCCGGTCCGGTTCTCCAGCGTCCGGTTCGGTCCTCCAGCGGTCCGGTTCGGTCCTCAAACAGTCCGGTCCGGTTCCTCAAGCAGTCCGGTCCGGTTCTCCAGCGGTCCGGTTCGGTCCTCAAACAGTCCGGTCCGGTTCCTCAAGCAGTCCGGTCCGGTTCTCCAGTGGTCCGGTCCGGTCCTCCAGCGGTCCGGTTCGGTCCTCAAACAGTCCGGTCCGGTTCCTCAAGCAGTCCGGTCCGGTTCTCCAGCGGTCCGGTTCGGTCCTCAAACAGTCCGGTCCGGTTCCTCAAGCAGTCCGGTCCGGTTCTCCAGTGGTCCGGTCCGGTCCTCCAGCGGTCCGGTTCGGTCCTCAAACAGTCCGGTCCGGTTCCTCAAGCAGTCCGGTCCGGTTCTCCAGCGGTCCGGTTCGGTCCTCAAACAGTCCGGTCCGGTTCCTCAAGCAGTCCGGTCCGGTTCTCCAGCGGTCCGGTTCGGTCCTCAAACAGTCCGGTCCGGTTCCTCAAGCAGTCCGGTCCGGTCCTCCAACGGTCCGTTCCGGTTCTCTGGTTCTCCAGCAGTCCGGTCCGGTTCTGCAGCGGTCCGGTCCGGTTCTCTGGTTCTCCAGCGGTCCGATCCGGTTCTCCGGTTCTCCAGCGGTCCGGTCCGGTCCGGTCCGGTTCTTCCCAGAACCCAGAACTGCTCTGCTATTTATAGCCACTATTTGTAAATTTTACAGTTACTAGTCAGACTAGCTGAGATCTGAACCCAGGAAACTGGTTCCACTGGTTCCTCCTGGAGCCCAGCCTTCGTCCTGACCTCTGACCTCCACCTGGAGCCCAGCCTTCGTCCTGACCTCTGACCTCCACCTGGAGCCCAGCCTTCGTCCTGACCTCTGACCTCCACCTGGAGCCCAGCCTTCGTCCTGACCTCTGACCTCCACCTGGAGCCCAGCCTTCGTCCTGACCTCTGACCTCCACCTGGAGCCCAGCCTTCGTCCTGACCTCTGACCTCCACCTGGAGCCCAGCCTTCGTCCTGACCTCGCTCTCCTCCTCTTCCTCAGTGTGTAACTTCATGTGTCATGAGAAATGCCTGAAGACGCTGCGGACGGTTTGCACCTGCATGGCTCCGTCTCAGGTCCAGGTGAGTCTGCAGAGCAGCGTGTAGCATGATGACGCCTCACAATGCCTCTCATAGCTCACGTTCTAAATGTCTTTCAGACCAGTTGTCCCCGATAAATGTTCCCCATGTTCCTGACTGGGACGAACTTCATCATGTTTCCCACTTTGGTCATGATATTCATTCAACTTCGAAATGTAGCAGAAACTGGAGAGATGAAGTTGTCAGGCGCACCATCGTTTCAATGTTAGCATTAGCTTCTGCTAATGTAGCATCGTTTCAATGTTAGCATTAGCTTCTGCTAATGTAGCATCGTTTCAATGTTAGCATTAGCTTCTGCTAATGTAGCATTGTTTCAATGTTAGCATTAGCTTCTGCTAATGTAGCATCGTTTCAATGGTAGCATTAGCTTCTGCTAATTTAGCATCGTTTCAATGTTAGCATTAGCTTCTGCTAATTTAGCATCGTTTCAATGTTAGCATTAGCTTCTGCTAATTTAGCATCGTTTCAATGTTAGCATTAGCTTCTGCTAATTTAGCATCGTTTCATTGTTAGCATTAGCTTCTGCTAATTTAGCATCGTTTCAATGTTAGCATTAGCTTCTGCTAATTTTTAATGTGTTCAGCAGGTCAGTGTTAGCATAGCTGAGGTTTTTGTCTTGTGACATCCAGCCGTTAGGTCAGAGGTTCTTCACGTTTTTTGAGGTACCGAACCCAGTTTCACATTCACTGAACCCTTCAGCAGTAATAAAATATGATATTTATTTTCCCCCCAAATCCAAGACATTGGGTGACCCAACTAGATTCCAGATGTTTCACCCCAGATCACTAAGTCTCCTTACAGGCAGAGTCTCTGAGGACAGATCTTCAAAATACAGTCAGTGTTTTCAGTGGAGCTGATCTGACTGTCCAGGAACGACCCAAAGTATTTAAAATGTTTCACCAGGTTGGACTGGAACCACTTTAAGGTCTAGATCATTTAATTAGCTCTGCATTCTTAAGAGAATGAAAAACTAATAAAGACTTTGTGATATTCGGATTTAATAATGTAATTATATTAGCTGTGTTTCCACCTCCACGCCACTAGAGGCAGCACCAACCTTGAAAAGATGCGACTAAGGAGCAGATTTACACCGAAAGATACAGTTTGGTAAAAACTGTGAGTTTTGCTGAAGTAAATAAAGACACAAGTTCAAATCCCTGCTGAGAGAGAAGCTCCTCCAATCAGGCTCCTCTCAGCTCTGATTGGCTGAGCCATGTAACTGATCCTCTGATTGGCTGAGCCATGTAACTGATCCTCTGATTGGCTGAGCCATGTAACTGATCCTCTGATTGGCTGAGCCATGTAACTGATCCTCTGATTGGCTGAGCCATGTAACTGATCCTCTGATTGGCTGAGCCATGTAACTGATCCTCTGATTGGCTGAGCCATGTAACTGATCCTCTGATTGGCTGAGCCATGTAACTGATCCTCTGATTGGCTGAGCCATGTAACTGATCCTCTGATTGGCTGAGCCATGTAACTGATCCTCTGATTGGCTGAGCCATGTAACTGATCCTCTGATTGGCTGAGCCATGTAACTGATCCTCTGATTGGCTGAGCCATGTAACTGATCCTCTGATTGGCTGAGCCATGTAACTGATCCTCTGATTGGCTGAGCCATGTAACTGATCCTCTGATTGGCTGAGCCATGTAACTGATCCTCTGATTGGCTGAGCCATGTAACTGATCCTCTGATTGGCTGAGCCATGTAACTGCTCCTCTGCAGTAGTGATGTCAAAGCGCAGCGTCATCATGACTTTACACAGGTGAGTCTTTACCCCAGAGGCTCCGCCGAACCCCTGGGTTTGGACCGAACCAGGTTAAGAACCAGTGCGCTAGTGGTTAGCGGTGCCACAACTTGTCTCTCAATCGTTAGCATTAGCTTCTGCTAACATTTTAATCTGCTTAACGATTTAGTGATAACTTCCTCCATTTTTTAAATGTATTTATCTGATTAGTTATGTTCCACTAATTCTTTGTACAGATTTAGCGTTAGCTTCTGCTAACATGTTGCTGTGATATTGGTTTAGGGTTAGCTTCAGGTGTTTAGCGGCTTAGCGTGGATCCTGGTTCTCCCTGAGGTTCTGCAGAGTCCAGAACCTTTACAGATGGTTCTGATAGACGTAGATCAGCGCCGGCCTCTTTGTCTGCTTCTGTTAAACGAATGAAGCTGCTTCTTGTTTCTCTGTTGGCATTAAACCAGCCAATCAGGAGCGAGTGCTACAGGTCTCTGTCTGCTGCCCCCTGCAGGTGCCGGTGGCTCACTGCTTCGGCCCGGCGGGCCAGAAGAAGCGGTTCTGCTGCGTGTGCAGGAAGCAGACGGAGGGAAGCTCGCGCTGCGCTGTGAAGGTGGGACCAGTTCGGCCTGAAGCTTCAGCACCGCGACCCGGGCTTTGACTAGGCCAGATATCTGTATTTGCTTAAAGAAGAGATGAAGAAATGAGAGCAGAGCTTCGGTCTCGCGCTGATGGCCTCTGATAATCGACTTCCTGTCTTCCAGTGTGCGAGCTGCACGTCCACGCCGACTGCGCCGCCTTCAGCTGCGCAGACTGTCGCTGCTGCCACCTGGACCAGAACCTGCAGCAGGTAAAGCAGAACCAGGACAGAACTGGAGTCTCACTGGACCCTAAATTATACACAAGTCACATAAATCTCACCTTTATCAAGTAATGTCCAGTAACAATGGAAACATTCATTAAAGTCAAATGCAGGTTGCATCACTGAGTAAAGCTGGTTCTGATTGGTTGGTTCAGAACTCAGCTTGGTTCTGATTGGTTGGTTCAGAGTAAATCTGCAGAGGGGCTCAGTTATCGTTTTTTATCTGTCTCATGTCAGTGAAAGTTTTAATGCATGTGTAAAAGTCAGTTTGTTGAGGTTTCCTGCTGTGAAACTCCGTCATACGTCTGATTTTTAAATGTTCGGTTGGTTGTGTCGTCATTTTCCACAGATCAGGATCAACACGGATCCATTGACCTCTGACCTCATGGCCGAGGATAAGCGAGTTTAACTGAGCATAAACACAGTTAAAAACCAGATATCTGTCGTTTATTTTTATAGAATAAGAAAATAAAAAGTCATAAAACATCAAACAGTCGACGGTTTCAGAGCAAACTTTGCATTTTGTCATCAGTAAAACCATCAAATATATCGATGGGTTTCATATCTACTGGACTTAAACGACTCGGAGTTTCCAATCAATGACAGTTAAAAACTGTTTATGTTTTAGGTGGGAACTAATGACTGGGCCGTGGTTCTGCTGACGTTCTGGTTCTGACCCGCAGGAGTCGCTGCAGCACCAGTGGAGGGAGGGCGACCCGGCGTCGGCGCGCTGCGAGTTCTGCCGCCGCTCCTGCGGTTCCTCTGAGGTTCTGTCCGGGTTGAGGTGCGAGTGGTGCGGCGTCACGGTGAGCCCGGCCGCTCCAGAACCCGCCGCATCAGAACCGCCCGGCGTCCTCGGTCCAAACTCTGTCCCCCCCTCTGCAGAGCCACGCGTCCTGCCGCCACCGCCTCCCGGCGCAGTGCGACCTGGGCCGACTCCGCAGCATGATGCTGCCGCCGCCGTGCGTCCGGCTGCAGTCCAGGAACTTCAGCAAGATGCAGTGCTACCGGATCGGCGAGAGCGGCGGCCCGGACCGCGGTGAGGGACCGTCCTCAGGCTGCCTGACTGAAAACACTCACTTCAATCTCAGGAGCTTCACCTCAGTCTACATTAAGTCAATCAATCAAATTTCAGTGGTGAGATGCAAATGCTTGGATGTGTTTGTGTGCGTATGGAAGTGGTGAGGTGCCAAAACACAGACAAACTCAAAAGGGCAAAGGAAGTGGAGCTGGGGCCTGGCAACCAAACATCACCGCGGCAACCAGCGTCCAATCGCCGCGGCAGATTGGACGCTGAGAACGACAAGCCACCAGCGACCAACGAAAGACGGAGACAGCCAGGTTTAAAGACGGAGACAGCCAGGTTTAAGGACAGCCAGGTTTAAGGACAGCCAGGTTTAAGGACAGCCAGGTTTAAGGACAGCCAGGTTTAAGGACAGCCAGGTTTAAGGACAGCCAGGTTTAAGGACAGCCAGGTTTAAGGACAGCCAGGTTTAAGGACGGAGACAGCCAGGTTTAAGGACAGCCAGGTTTAAGGACAGCCAGGTTTAAGGACAGCCAGGTTTAAGGATGGAGACAGCCAGGTTTAAGGACAGCCAGGTTTAAGGACAGCCAGGTTTAAGGACAGCCAGGTTTAAGGATGGAGACAGCCAGGTTTAAGGACGGAGACAGCCAGGTTTAAGGACAGCCAGGTTTAAGGACAGCCAGGTTTAAGGATGGAGACAGCCAGGTTTAAGGACGGAGACAGCCAGGTTTAAGGACAGCCAGGTTTAAGGACAGAGACAGCCAGGTTTAAAGATGGAGACAGCCAGGTTTAAGGACAGCCAGGTTTAAGGACAGCCAGGTTTAAGGATGGAGACAGCCAGGTTTAAGGACGGAGACAGCCAGGTTTAAGGACAGCCAGGTTTAAGGACAGCCAGGTTTAAGGATGGAGACAGCCAGGTTTAAGGACGGAGACAGCCAGGTTTAAGGACAGCCAGGTTTAAGGACAGAGACAGCCAGGTTTAAAGATGGAGACAGCCAGGTTTAAGGACAGCCAGGTTTAAGGACAGCCAGGTTTAAGGATGGAGACAGCCAGGTTTAAGGACGGAGACAGCCAGGTTTAAGGACAGCCAGGTTTAAGGACAGCCAGGTTTAAGGACAGAGACAGCCAGGTTTAAGGACAGCCAGGTTTAAGGACAGCCAGGTTTAAGGACAGCCAGGTTTAAGGACAGCCAGGTTTAAAGACAGCCAGGTTTAAGGACTCTGCACTCCCAATCACTGGATCAAGGACACCTGCAAAGAGGAGGAGCACAAAGACGGACAACAAGACACTTGCAAACCTGCCTACAAGGCCCAGAACCGTAACAAGCACATTTCAGCAGCAAGGAGTTTCAACATGCTTCACACACTTAAAATAGAAGTAAAAACAGAAAGAGACAGATAATTTGAAAAAGATTTAAAAAGATAAAACATTATTAAAAGTAAAAACATTTAAAAACCTCGACCCACATGAGAACTTGTCCTTATGGTTTTCCTCCAACAGAGTTTTAGCAGAGCGACATCATACAGCGATTCTCAAACCTCAGACATTAAAACCCTAATTTAACCATAAGCAGCTCTAAACAGGATCACCAATTAGCTTAATTACTGTTTTTGTTGTTGCTGTTGTTTTCAGAAGATGAAGCTAAGCTAACCTGATCATTTATCTTGCAGCATTTGAAGCTAAGCTAACCTGATCATTTATCTTGCAGCATTTGAAGCTAAGCTAACCTGATCATTTATCTTGCAGCATTTGAAGCTAAGCTAACCTGATCATTTATCTTGCAGCATTTGAAGCGTAAATCTATTTTTGTTCAACTAAAACTGATGCCGTTTAAAAGCTTTAACAATTGTTTCCAATAAATCTCCAGTTTGTTTCCTTTCTTTTCCTCGTCACAAAGTTTAAACAGAAACTCAAGAAGAATCTAGTTTCCAAATGAGAGTCGCCTCCATTCAGCTGACCTCAGGAGGCGGGGCTTGATGACATCATCAGTGAGTTCCACCACTTCCTGTGATGCTTCTGAAACCAAAGAAGAAAAACACACAAACGTTCAGATGACTTCCTGTGAGCAGCGCCGCTGATCTGAACCGAGAGACAGAGACATGAAGACATGGAGACATGAAGACATAGAGACATAAAGACATGAAGACATGAAGACATGGAGACATGGAGACATAAAGACATGAAGACATGAAGACATAGAGACATAGAGACATGAAGACATGAAGACATGGAGACATAGAGACATAAAGACATGGAGACATAAAGACATGGAGACATAAAGACATGGAGACATAAAGACATGGAGACATAAAGACATAAAGACATGAAGACATAGAGACATGAAGACATGAAGACATGAAGACATGGAGACATAAAGACATGGAGACATAAAGACATGGAGACATAAAGACATGAAGACATGGAGACGTGAAGACATGAAGACATAGAGACATGAAGACATGGAGACATAAAGACATGAAGACATGAAGACATAGAGACATAGAGACATGAAGACATGGAGACATGAAGACATGAAGACATGAAGACATGGAGACATAAAGACATGGAGACATGAAGACATGGAGACGTGAAGACATGAAGACATAGAGACATGAAGACATGGAGACATAAAGACATGAAGACATGAAGACATAGAGACATGAAGACATGAAGACATGGAGACATAAAGACATGAAGACATAGAGACATAAAGACATGGAGACATAAAGACATGAAGACATGGAGACATAAAGACATGGAGACATAAAGACATAAAGACATGAAGACATAGAGACATAGAGACATGAAGACATGAAGACATGAAGACATGGAGACATAAAGACATGGAGACATAAAGACATAAAGACATGAAGACATAGAGACATAAAGACATGAAGACATGAAGACATAGAGACATAGAGACATGAAGACATGAAGACATGGAGACATAAAGACATGAAGACATAGAGACATAAAGACATGGAGACATAAAGACATGAAGACATGGAGACGTGAAGACATGAAGACATAGAGACATAGAGACATGAAGACATGGAGACATAAAGACATGAAGACATGAAGACATAGAGACATGAAGACATAGAGACATAAAGACATGAAGACATGAAGACATGGAGACATAGAGACATGAAGACATGAAGACATAGAGACATAGAGACATGGAGACATAAAGACATGAAGACATGAAGACATAGAGACATAGAGACATGAAGACATGGAGACATAAAGACATGAAGACATGAAGACATAGAGACATGAAGACATAGAGACATAAAGACATGAAGACATGGAGACATAGAGACATGAAGACATGAAGACATGAAGACATAGAGACATAAAGACATGGAGACATAAAGACATGAAGACATGAAGACATAGAGACATAGAGACATGAAGACATAGAGACATAAAGACATGAAGACATGGAGACATAGAGACATGAAGACATGAAGACATGAAGACATAGAGACATAGAGACATGGAGACATAAAGACATGAAGACATAGAGACATAGAGACATGAAGACATGGAGACATGAAGACATGGAGACATAAAGACATGGAGACATAAAGACATGAAGACATGGAGACATGAAGACATAGAGACATGGAGACATAAAGACATGAAGACATAGAGACATAGAGACATGAAGACATGGAGACATAAAGACATGAAGATATGGAGACAGGAAGACATGAAGACATGAAGACATAAAGACATGGAGACATGGAGACATGAAGACATGGAGACATAAAGACATGAAGACATGAAGACATGGAGACATAAAGACATGGAGACATGGAGACATAAAGACATGAAGACATGGAGACATAAAGACATGAAGACATGAAGATATGGAGACAGAAAGACATGAAGACATGGAGACATAAAGACATGGAGACATGGAGACATGGAGACATGAAGACATGGAGACATAAAGACATGAAGACATGGAGACATAAAGACATGAAGACATGAAGACATGGAGACATAAAGACATGAAGACATGAAGACATGGAGACATAAAGACATGGAGACATGGAGACATGAAGACATGGAGACATAAAGACATGAAGACATGGAGACATAAAGACATGGAGACATGGAGACATAAAGACATGAAGACATGAAGATATGGAGACAGAAAGACAGAGAGAGAGACAGAGACATGGAGACATTTATGTGTTAAATAATGAATCAAACTGACAAACAAAAACACTATAAAAATTAGCAATAAATTCAAATGGATTACAATCAATTTATTTATTTACATAAATTAATCTTATTTATTCATGAGAAATTAATTAATTTACAAATGTTAATGGAAATGTAATACAATAATTGATTTTGAATAAAATAATAAAGTCAGACTAAATCTTGTAGAAAAAAGTATGTAAAGAATTTTATTTAAAAATGTAAATTTAGTTTTAGATACAAGCTGGATACTTTTAACCAGTGCAAACTATTCAAAATAAAATGTAACAGTTTTGTTCCAGTTCCATCTCTGTTGGTTCATAAACTGGTTTTAATGGCTCCGCTCCAGTTGACCTTTGACCTAATTGTCTGTCGTTTCCACCAGATAACTGGGATGAAGCCGAACCAGCAGCTGCTGCGCCCAGAGAGCTGCAGTCTGCAGCTCCAGAGACCAGTAAGCCCAGTACCAGCCCAGTACCAGCCCAGTACCAGACCCCCACTGGTTTAACTGGGTCTGAACCGCTGGACCTGCTAAGGATCCAGGCGGGCAGGGGTCACAAGGTCACACTCTTCCTCTGTGGTTTCAGGCAAGCAGGTCATCAAGGTGTTTGACGGCGACGACGCGTTGAGGCGCGGCTCCTTCCGATTGGCTCCCGGCTGCCGAGGCGTGAAGGACGAGGAAGTGGTGAGCCTGACGCCGCCGGGAGCGGCCATGTTGTTTCTGTGGGTGACCTCAGCCCGACCTCTGACCTCGGCTGCCGCTCTGGCTCCGTCCTGCAGGAGGCGGCGCTGAGGGCCTTCTACCTGCCCGGCGAGCCGCATCGCTTTGACCTGGAGGGCGTGGGCGCCGCGCAGCGTCACCATGGCGACGCGCGGGTGCTGAGGGCCAAGCCGCGGCGTGACGATGTCATCAAGGTGCACGCTGCCTGGAGCAGGTGAGGTCGTCCTGGACCCGGTTTGACCCCTGAGGGCTGGTTGCCATGGATACGCCTTGTGCTTCAGGTCGAGTGCAGCGTCAGCGGAAGTGTCAGAGACGAGCACAGCGGCGTCCATCTTGAGCGACGTCCTGCTGCAGCTGGACAGACAGGTGAGTTTTTACCTGTAGCGTCTTTATTAGGTCCCGTATTCTACGCACTAAAAAACTTTAAAATCCTCAAAAGCCGACAGTGACTCTTATAATCCGATGCTCCTTGTATCTGGACCGATACTGAGCCACAGCAGGTCCAGCAGCTACGGTCAGCAGACGTCATTTTCCCTGTAGAAGGAGAAGCGCGCAATGCATGCTGGGAGAGTTGCCTGAAGCTGGTTTGTCAGTAAAGTTTGACTGACCATCTACCTGGTAATCAGGTCGTCTGATTTAGCACCACGTTCTCCACCAACATGCTGTGTGCGATGACTGTTTTATTGACATTCCCTTTAGTGCAGCTCCATCTAGTGGATGCATAGCGTAACTCCAGCCTCTACTGTAGCGTCTAATCTATGCGCCTTATATATGATAAAAGTTTTAAAATATAAAACTTTATAGTGCGGAAAATATAATAAGTTTGTTTTATTTATGCAGCATGTTCTTCATTTTAACCTAAGCACTAAGTTCCCTTCAGTTGCTATTAAAATGCTGCAGTAGAAAATGTCAGTGGGCCTCTGTCCCTTTAAGAGCTCCTGCTCGTTCTGAAGCTCCGCCTCCAGGAAGTCGTCCCAACATGGCTCCCATTAATGCTTTACTGTAACGAGCTCAGCAGCTGGTTGCTAATTGCTGCTGGCTAGTCTGACGGAGCGGAGTGGGCGGAGCGGCGCCCCCCCACTCCGCCCCCCCGGGGGGGCGTTTCCTCCTGAGGCTTCATCTGATTGGTCTGTTTCAGGGCGAAGACGCGTCCAGCTTCAGTCTGCAGGAAGTTTATATGAGCAGCAAACAAGGTGAGCAGCTGGGTGTGTGTTTGTGTGTAATGCCTTATGGGGACCGACTTCCTGACATATACTACGTTCTGGGCAC
>CM065362.1:723670-741170 GCA_033032245.1 Poecilia picta | reverse complement strand
ACCGGCTGGTTCTGGTTCTGGTTGCAGTGCCAGCGGCTGGGGGGCGCAGTCTGCCCCCTGCTGGTGTTCGTGAACCCGAGGAGCGGCGGGCTGAAGGGCGGAGAGCTGCTGCACAGCTTCAGGAAGCTGCTCAACCCCCACCAGGTCTTTGACCTCACCAACGGAGGCCCGCTGGCAGGGTGAGGCTCCCGGTTCTGGTTCCGGTCCAGAGGCCCGTCGGTTCTGCCGCTGTGACGCTGGTTCCTGTGCTGCAGCCTCCACGCCTTCAGGGAGGTCCCCCGGTTCCGGGTCCTGGTCTGCGGCGGCGACGGCACGGTGGGCTGGGTTCTGGGGGTTCTGGAGACCGCGAGGCACCGGCTGCTCTGCCGCCAGCCGCCCGTCGGCATCGTCCCGCTGGGAACAGGTGAGCCCGGCGGACCCTCCGCGGTTCTGGCTCCGTCTGACGCCCGGGTCCTCCGCTCTGATTGGTCAGGGAACGACCTGGCCCGCGTCCTGCGCTGGGGGCCGGGTTACGGCGGCGACGACCCCCAACACATCCTGGCGTCGGTGGACGAGGCGGACGAAGTCCAGATGGACCGCTGGACCATCCTGCTGGACGCGCAGGACGTCTCAGAGGACGGGAAGGACAGCGGCGACCTGGAGCCGCCCAAGGTTGGAGGCAGGATTTCAGCCTAAATAGGACCAGAGGTGGAGAAAGTACTCACAACATGTACTTAAGTACAGTAACGAATTAGTTTTACTTTGTTACTTTCCACCACTGCTTAGCACAAATGTACTTTAGCACAGACGTTTTCTGCTTTTCTGAACAAAAATTTAAAAAAAGGACAACTTCAAGATGGCCGCCGTTGTTGTCAAGAAGAATTTATTATCACACAAAATTTAGCTGTCAAAAGTATTTATCTCAGATTAAAACTTTTAGTGTCAAAACATAATAAGACCCACAGAAATCACATTTGCTAATACTTTGTCATTTTTAAAGATGGCCGCCAAAATGAATTTTTGCTCTAAAATTTGTTATTTTGAACCATAGAAATCATTTACATTCTCTCAGTATGGCGTTTCCTTTTTCAAAATGGCCGCCATGGTTGTAACGAAGAATAAATGTTTGAATTAAAATCAGGTGTAGTTGTTTCCAGTGATGCTAAACACATAAAAACATTGCCAAGTGTTAATTCTAAGCTGCTAAATTAGCTAGTGCTAACCATTAATTTATCAGATGCTAACAGTAAAATCCTCAGCTTCTCATTCGGCTGGATTTAATTACTGTAAAGTTTTATGAACATGACTAGACAAAATGGCGGCCATCTTAAAAAAACTGAACTTCAAGTGGTTGATGGGAAGGATGAGAACCTGAGGCGTTAGCATGCTAACGCTAACGGCTGTATCAGGATGTGTTTTAGCAGCTGGTTTATGGCCTGAGCTGTTAGCATGCTAACGCTAACGGCTGTACCAGGATGAGTTTTAGCAGCTGGTTTATGGCCTGAGGCGTTAGCATGCTAACGTAACGGCTGTACCAGGATGTGTTTTAGCAGCTGGTTTATGGCCTGAGGCGTTAGCAGGCTAACGCTAACGGCTGTACCAGGATGAGTTTTAGCAGCTGGTTTATGGCCTGAGGCGTTAGCAGGCTAACGCTAACGGCTGTACCAGGATGTGTTTTGGCAGCTGGTTTATGGCCTGAGGCGTTAGCATGCTAACGCTAACGGCTGTACCAGGATGTGTTTTAGCAGCTGGTTTATGGCCTGAGGCGTTAGCATGCTAACGCTAACGGCTGTACCAGGATGTGTTTTAGCAGCTGGTTTATGGCCTGAGGCGTTAGCATGCTAACGCTAACGGCTGTACCAGGATGTGTTTTAGCAGCTGGTTTATGGCCTGAGGCGTTAGCAGGCTAACGCTAACGGCTGTACCAGGATGTGTTTTGGCAGCTGGTTTATGGCCTGAGGCGTTAGCATGCTAACGCTAACGGCTGTACCAGGATGTGTTTTAGCAGCTGGTTTATGGCCTGAGGCGTTAGCATGCTAACGCTAACGGCTGTACCAGGATGTGTTTTAGCAGCTGGTTTATGGCCTGAGGCGTTAGCATGCTAACGCTAACGGCTGTACCAGGATGTGTTTTAGCAGCTGGTTTATGGCCTGAGGCGTTAGCATGCTAACGCTAACGGCTGTACCAGGATGTGTTTTAGCAGCTGGTTTATGGCCCGTCTCCTCTCAGATCGTCCAGATGAACAACTACTTCGGCCTCGGCATCGACGCCGAGCTCAGCCTGGACTTCCACCTGGCCCGGGAGGGAGAACCCGACAAGTTCACCAGCAGGTAGCGTGGAGGACCCGACCCGTCTCAGAGACGGACCCGACCCGTCTGGTAACGAGCCTCTCATGGTTCTGAACATGTGAGGTCCACAGGTCCACAACAAAGGCGTCACGTGAAGGTGGGTCTGCAGAAGATCAGCCGAGCCGCAGCCTCAACAGGATCTGCAGCTGCAGGGACAAGCAGCCGGTGCCCTGACCCAACACGAGGCCCATCTTCCCAACATCCCCAGGT
The DNA here is from genome assembly GCA_033032245.1 of Poecilia picta. NCBI lineage: Eukaryota > Metazoa > Chordata > Actinopteri > Cyprinodontiformes > Poeciliidae > Poecilia > Poecilia picta. Next base: position 738,633 of record CM065362.1, on the reverse strand, counting down.
AACCATGGCGACGCAGGGCGGAGGCGAGCACCCCCGACAGGCGCGCTCCACCTCCGCCCGCTCCTCTCTGACAGCTGGGGCTCCGACCCGACCTGGGGGGTCGAGGCCGACGGCCGGTTCTCCGCCCAGATGACGACGGCCTGCTGGAGGTGTCGGGGTCACGGTCGTCCACAGCGGCCCGCCGGTCGTCTGGGTACGCCGACCGCCGGAAACCGGCGCCGCGCTGACCTCTGACCTCCGCCGTGTCTCCGCACGGGCCCAGGTCCAGAGCGGCCTGCGGTCCGGGATCCACGCCCAGGGATCCTACATCCGCCTCTCGTCGGACAAAGAGCTCCTCGCCCAGGTGGACGACCGGCCCGGGCGAGGCGACGACACGACCATCCCGACCACAGGTACTGACCCGACCCGTCCAGAGCGGACCGACCCGACACACGACCCACACGAACAGAGGCCCGACCCAACACGACCACGGACCCGACAAGACACCCGACCGCACCCACCGACAACGACCCGCAGCTACGACACAGACAGACCCGACACGACCGCACCCGACACCCAACGACCCAGACCCGACCACGGACGCGACCCACCGCGCCGACACGACCCGACCCACCCCGACCCAACACGCCCTACCGACCGACCGACCGACCCGACCGACCCGCCCCAGACACGACCCGACACGACCCGACCGACCGACACGACCCGACCGCCGACCCGACCACGCCCGACCCGACCGCGACACGACCCAACACGACCGACCCACCGACAAACGACCCGACCGCGACCCGAACCGACCCGACTCCAACAACGACCCACGACACGACCGACCCGACCCAACACGACCCGACACGACCATCAACACGGACCCACACGACCGACCCGACCACCACACGACCCAACACGACCCCACCAACACGACCGACCCAACACGACCGAACCCGACCCAACACGACCGACCACACGACACGACCCACACGACGCCGACCGCACGACCCGACACGACCCGACACACCCGACCGACCCACACGACGACCCACACGACCCGACCGACACACGACCCACCGACCCGACCGACCCGACACGACCCGAACACGACCGACCCAACGACCCGACCCACCGACCCGACCACACACCGACCACGACCCGACACGACCGACCGACCCGACACGACCCGACCACCCGACCGACCAACACGACCCGACCCAACACGACCCGACCCACCCACGACCCGACCCAACACGACCCACACGACCGACCACGACCCAACACGACCCGACACCGACCCACGACCGACCCACACGACCCAACACGACCACGACCCCCAACACGACCCACCGACCGCCAACACGACCCGACACGACCGACACGACCCGACACGACCCGACCCGACACGACCCGACACGACCGACCCAGACACGACCCAACACGACCGACCCGACCCGACCGAACACCCGACACGACCGACAACACACACCGACCCCGACCCGACCCAACACGACCCGACCCGACCAACACCGACCCGACACCACACACGACGACCCAACACGACCCCGACACGACCCAACACGACCCGACCACGACCCACACGACCCGACCCAACACGACCGACCCGACCCGACCCGACACGACCCACACGACCCGACCGACCCGACACGACCCGACCCAACACGACCCGACCCACACGACCCGACCCCGACCCGACCCGACCCAACACGACCCGACCCAGACCCGACCCAACACACCCACCCAACACGACCACGACCCACGACCGACCCGACCCGACCCAACCCACACGACCCGACCGACCGACCCGACCCGACCCACACCCGACCCAACCCGACACGACCCCAACACGACCCGACCCGACCGACCACACGACCACGACCCGACCCGACCGACCGACCCAACCGACCGACCCACACGACCCGCCGACCCACCGACACGACCCGACCCGACACCGACCCGACCGACCCGACCGCCCCAACGACCCACACGACCCGACACGACCCGACCGACCCGACACGACCCGACCCGACACGACCCAACACGACCCGACCACCAACACAGACCCACACGACCCGACCACCCCGACCCGACCCGACCCGACCCACACGACCCGACCCAACACCGCCCACGACCCAACACGACCCACCCGACCGACCCAACCCGACCCGACACGACCCAACCCGACACGACCCAACACGACCCGACCACACACGACACGACCCAACACCCGACACGACCCGACCCGACGACCGACCCACACGAACCCAACACCGACCACACGACCCGACCCAACACGACCGACCCAACACCGACCCCACCCGACCACACGACCGACCCAACACGACCCGACACGACCCGACCCAGACACGACCCACGACCACCGACCCACCAACACGACACGACCCACACGACCCACACGACCGACCCACACGACCGACACGACCCGACCCGACCCACACGACCGACCCAACAGACCCACACGACCCGACCGACCCGACACGACCCGACCCACACGACCCGACCCGACCCGACCCAACACGACCCGACCGACCCGACCCGACCACAACCGACCCGACACGACCCGACCCGACCCGACCCGACCCGACCCACACGACCGACCCGACCGACCGACCCGACCCAACACGACCCGACCCGACCAACCGACACGACCCAACACGACCCGACCCGACCACGACCCAACACGGCCCGACCCGACCCAACAGACCCGACCCAACACGACCCAACACGACCACCGACCCAACCGCACGACCCAACACGACCCGACCCAACCGACCCAACACGACCCGACCGACCCGACACGACCCAACACGACCCGACCGACCGACGACCCAACACGCCGACCCGACCACACGACCCAACACGACCCACCCGACCCAACACGACCACCCGACCGACACGACCCGACCCAACACGACCCGACCCGACCCAACGACGACCCGACGACCGACCCGACCACGACCCGACCCGACCCGACCCAACACGACCCGACCCAACACGACCCGACCCGACACGACCCGACCCGACCCAACACGATCCAACACGACCCGACCGACCCGACCCGACACGACCCGACCCAACACGACCCGACCCGACCCAACACGACCGACCCAACACGACCCAACACGACCCGACCCGACCGACACGACCCAACCACCCGACCCGACCCGACTGACCCAACACGGCCCGACCCGACCCAACACGACCCAACACGGCCCGACCGACCCAACACGACCCAACACGACCCGACCCGACACGACCCGACCCAACACGACCCGACCCGACCCAACACGACCCGACCCGACCCGACCCGACCGACCGACCCCGACCCGACCCAACACGACCCGACCCAACACGACCCGACCCGACACGACCCGACCCGACCCAACACGATCCAACACGACCCGACCGACCCGACCCGACCCGACACGACCCGACCCAACACGACCCGACCCGACCCAACACGACCCGACCAACACGACCGACACGACCCGACCCGACCCGACCCAACACGACCCGACACGACCGACCCGACCCAACACGACCCGACCCAACACGACCCAACACGACCCGACCCGACCCAACCCGACACGACCCGACCCGACCCGACCCAACACGACCCGACCCGACCCAACACGACCCGACCCAACACGACCCAACACGACCCGACCCGACCCGACCCAACACGACCCGACCCGACCCACCCGACCGACCCAACACGACCCGACACGACCCGACCCAACACGACCCGACCGCCCGACCAACACGACCCAACCCGACACGACCCGACACGACCCGACCCGACCCGACCAACCAACGACCCGACCCGACACGACCCGACCCGACCCGACCCAACACGACCCAACCCGACACGACCCAACACGACCCGGCCCGACCCAACACGACACGACACGACCCGACCGACCCGACCAACACGACCCGACCGACACGACACGACCCGACCCGACACGACACGACCCAACACGACCCGACCCGACCCGACACGACCCGACCCGACCCGACCCGACACGACCCGACCCAACACGACACGACCCAACACGACACGACCCGACCCGACCCAACACGACACGACCCGACCCGACACGACCGACACGACCCGACCCGACACGACCCGACACGACCCGACCCGACCCAACACGACACGACCCAACACGACCCCCCCGACACGACACGACCCGACACGACCCGACCCAACACGACCCGACCCGACCCAACACGACCCGACCCGACCCAACACGACCCGACACGACCCGACCCGACCCAACACGACCCGACCCGACACGACCCGACCCAACACGACCCGACCCGACCCGACCCGACCCAACACGACCCGACCCGACCCGACCCGACCCAACACGACCCGACCCGACCCGACCCAACACGACCCGACACGACCCAACCCGACCCAACATGGCCCAACACGACCCAACACGGCCCAACACGACCCGACCCAACACGACACGGCCCGACCCGACCGACCGACCCAACACGGCCCAACACGACCCAACACGACCCGACCCGACCCGACCACACGACCCAACCGACCCGACCCGACCCGACCCAACACGACCCGACCCGACCCAACACGACCCGACCCGATCCGACCCAACACGACCCGACCCGACCCACACGACCACCGACCCGACCCGACCGACCAACACGACCCGACCCGACCCAACACGACCCGACCCGACCAACAGACACCGACCCACCGACCCGACCCGGGCACCGGCTCCGTCCGCTAACCTGACCCGGTCCCGTCTCTCTGCAGGTCCAGATGCTCAGGAAGTCCAAACTGAAGCAGAGGAAGTCTCCGTCCTCCAGAGACGGGGGACACTGACCGGACCGGACCGGGCCGGACCGGACCGGACCGACCGGACTGGGCCGGACCGGACCGGGTCGGACCGGACCGCCGGGTCTGCCTCTGTAGCTGCTTCCTGCCGAAGCCAGGAGTCCGGTCCGGTCCGGTCCGGTTCCACTCATGTAGCCACAGACCCACAGGAAGACAGACGCAGGTTCCACTTCCTGCTGAGGAAGACGGGGAGGTCAAAGGTCATTCCTGCTCCCTTGTGACCGTCAGACATTCAGGACGAGTGAGGAGAGGAACCGGGTCCATCGGGTCGGAGCGGAACCATGGATTTATATCGTCTAACTGTAGAAACGCCGCCGGAGGAAGAGGAGGGTGAGGAGCGGCATCTGGACCAGAACCAGAACCAGAACCGGGTCAGGTTCTGGTTCTGCAGCCTCTGGTCCAGAACCAGAACCTGACCCGGTTCTGGTTCTGGTTCTGGACCAGAGGCTCCTCCTTCCTCTCCTGGTTCATGGCCACAGTAAATGTTTTGACCGGTTGCCATGGTGATTCCCGCCTTTTCTGGGGCTCTTTGAGGAGGCGGAGCTCCAGAGCCAATGAGGGACTGGACACACGTCTCTGCTCTCTGATTGGCTAGAGACCAGGAAGTACTCCAGCAGAGGGAGACTGAAAGTCCTACGATTGGACGGAGAACCAAGTTGAATTCAGAAGGTTCTGGATGTTCAACCGGGTCAGAACCAGCGTCACTCAGAGCTGGACAAACTGGAGAACGACTGGAAAAATCCTCAAAGTTAAACTGGGAGAACTGGGAAAGTAATCAGAATTTTAACTGGGTGGTGGAAAGTCCAGCTTCCTGTGACCCGGTTAGAGTCTGGATGATGGTTCTGATGGTTCTGATGGATATGGAGGTCCAAATGGATCTGGGTTTATCACTGCTTTAGACTGCAATCCCAGTATAATCCCAGTATGGGAATTTACAGAGGAAATGGTGGAAATAGTCACGTGAGGTCCAGGAGTCAGGACTCTGGTTCTGATGGGTCTGATGGGTCTCATGGTTCTGATGGGTCTCATGGTTCTGATGGGTCTGATGGTTCTGATGGTCTGATGGGTCTCATGGTTCTGATGGGTCTCATGGTTCTGATGGGTCTCATGGTTCTGATGGGTCTGATGGTTCTGATGGGTCTGATGGGTCTCATGGTTCTGATGGGTCTCATGGTTCTGATGGGTCTCATGGTTCTGATGGGTCTGATGGGTCTGATGGGTTTGATGGGTCTGATGGGTCTCATGGTTCTGATGGGTCTCATGGTTCTGATGGGTCTCATGGTTCTGATGGGTCTCATGGTTCTGATGGGGTTCAGACTTACTGTAGCTCTGATGTTTACGTTTATCTGTCGTATTTTTCTTATTTTTGGTGCTAGAAAATAAAACCTGGTGACTTTCTGTGTTGGCCGTTCTGGAGGTTCTGGAGGTTCTGGAGGTTCTGGGTCAGTTTTACTGGACAGACGGGAAACTGCAGGGTTCTGTTTGACCCGTTTGGTAAATTTTCTGACTGAAGCGTCTCGTTCAGTTTTGAGCTTCCTGAGGGTTCAGGCTGCAGTTCTGCTGATTGGCCAGCAGGAGGCGCTGCAGGGGGGAACGCAGTGGCGGTTCTGGTTCTGGACTCGCCTGGGCGGCACCAGAACCACAGAGGTTCTGACTGATCGACACGTTGAGATTAATCCAGGGTTTTAATCCAGGAAGGTAAAAATGTTTTTGGATTTTAAAAACTGAATTAGTAATAAAACATCATCTGGGTCCAAAATGTTCAGATTCATCTAAATTAGTTGCATGAAAATTGTGATCATTGTCCAATGGCAACTCTCACATTTATGTCCAAATGTTCCATCATCTTTGGAGTTTACAGTCGTTATTTTACTAAATCTGGCCACTAAATTTGAATTTCCAGACGTCATTTTATAAATTTAAATATTTGACTTTTTTCCTCAAACGTTTAATTTAATCTGGTTTTAGACTTAAATAATAAAAGATGAGAGAATCTCCAGATTTTACAGAAAAAATAATCTGACATTTTCTTTGAGTTTTATGGAGAGCAAAGAGTGCCAAATTAAATAACTGAAATCATTACGTAAGTGTTATAAATTTATTAAATCTGAAAATAAATCCAGAAACATTAATTAAAGATGATGAATTGTGCCCCAATTAAATGTTTTCATTTTTATATGTAGATGTAGTTATTCCGTGATTTAATAAATGTACGTTCCTGCGCTGATTAGCATTATGAATTAATTTAAACCGTAAACTTGACCCATTAGTCTCAGAGGGCGCGATCAAGGCTGCTTCTAAAAATACGTCATGAAATAATTACATACATTTAATTTAATTGAGACACATATAATAAACATTTAATAAATTACTTTTGTATTTATTTCTAGTTTTACATGGTGACACATTTAAATTATTTCAGAAGTTATTGTAATCTGGCATTGTCACCAGAACAACAGGAGAAGTTGTGGTTGGAGGCCCCCCCCCCCCCCCCCCCCGGGGCCCCCCTGGGGTTTTATCCGTCCATGCTGTAGTCGTACTTTGTCGCACTGCCAGTCGCACAACGAGCTTCATCGCTGCCAAACCTGACGTGACGTTTCTGCTTCTCGTGCCTCCTAGTGGCGAGCTGAGGCCCCGCCCCTTTCGGCCGAGAGGTGGGCGGAGCCACGCCCCTTTCGACCGAGAGGTGGGCGGAGCCACGCCCCTTTCGGCCGAGAGGTGGGCGGAGACACGCCCCTTTCGGTCGAGAGGTGGGCGGAGCCACGCCCCTTTCGGTCGAGAGGTGGGCGGAGCCACGCCCCCCTCGGCTGAGAGGTGGGCGGAGCCACGCCCCTTTCGGCCGAGAGGTGGGCGGAGCCACACCCCAGTGCTAGCCGTTAGCCTGTGTGTTAGCCTCCGGTGCAGTGGCCACGCCCCCCTCGGCTGAGAGGTGGGCGGAGCCACGCCCCAGTGCTAGCCGTTAGCCTGTGTGTTAGCCTCCGGTGCAGTGGCCACGCCCCCCTCATGTGCCTCTGGTTTCTGTCTGCTGTAACACTTTTTACTGGTTTTATGAATAGATGACGTGTTTATTTTTGCAATCTGAAGCTGTTTTGACTGTAACTTGCACTAAATGATCCTCTTCTATGTGCCGTAAAGGTTCTGATGAATGTTAGCTAAAGCTAATTATAGGTCATAAATGTATATGGTTAAATAACAGATTGGTCTATGTGTCTAATCATAATAAAATGGTTTAATATGGTTGTTTGTGTTTCATTTTAAGAGGAATGGTTCTGTTTTCAGCCAGAACTCGTTCATCTTCAAGCTTTAAAAGAAAAACTTAACATCTTCAGATGAACAAACCTTTGAATTTTGAATCTTTCAGGTAAATAATGTGCTGTGTCTCTCTCATCTGATTTGTTTTACTCCAGTTTTCTTATTTGTTTTATTTCTAATTTTTTTGGGGGGGTGGGGTTCACTTTTTTAATGTTTTTTTTTCTGTTAGTTTTGTTCCATTTTGATCCAGATTTCTATCTTAGTTTTATTTATGTTTTATTCTGTTTCTCTTCTTACTTGTTTTCATTTTTTTCTCACCTGTTATTTCAAAACCAGTGATAAAAAAAGGTCAGAATGAGACCTCTGACTCTCTGCTGCCCCCCGTGGTGAACCTGGTAATTGTTCTGTCTCCTCTCTGCTGCCCCCCGTGGTGAACCTGGTAATTGTTCTGCCTCTCTGCTGCCCCCCGTGGTGAACCTGGTAATTGTTCTGCCCTCTGCTGCCCCCCGTGGTGAACCTGGTAATTGTTCTGCCCTCTGCTGCCCCCCGTGGTGAACCTGGTAATTGTTCTGCCCTCTGCTGCCCCCCGTGGTGAACCTGGTAATTGTTCTGCCCTCTGCTGCCCCCCGTGGTGAACCTGGTAATTGTTCTGCCCTCTGCTGCCCCCCGTGGTGAACCTGGTAATTGTTCTGCCTCTCTGCTGCCCCCCGTGGTGAACCTGGGAACCGGGGGGAATTTCCAGGGGGAAGGAGGTTCCTCTCTCCTCTCTCCTCTCTTCTCTTTCTTCTCGGTGTCACCTGGAGGTTTCAGCTTGTGAAGCAGGACTGGGTGAAATATCTGGGCCGTCCACGCAGTGATGGAGTCCCGCAGCTGAGCCCGGTCCGCTCGTGGGTCTGCGGTTCTGCGTGGGGAGGAAATAATGACGGACAGGAGTTGAAGCGGAAGGAGCCCCAACTGTCACTCTTCAAACTGACGCCACCTGAGCGACTGACCAGGTAACATCATGCTTACTACACATTAACCGCTGAGAGCACAGCCTCGGGTCCGAACCTGGGGTCCGAACCGGGCCTTGGACCGGCCCGGACCGGACCGGACCGGTACAGCTCAGCCTGCTTTGTTCCGCTTACTTCCTTATTAGCCAGGTAACTTTTTAACTCGGCTCCATTTGGTTGTTTTATTAAAACCTGAATGTAGCCATACTTCATCTAAAATATTTAAAATCTAACTTTTAATTCGGCTCCTATTTTATAAAATTAACTTTTATTTTAGCTTCAACTTAAAACTCTTAGAGTCGCTCCACTGTGTCTTGTTCCTGGTGTCACATGAATTTGAGAAATACGACAAAAAAAATAAAAAATTCTAACATTACGAAAGCCGAATTTATTATCACTTCATTTAATTTGGGTTTCATATAAAAATATCCCCTAATGTAATATTTGTAAGCTGTAATCTGGAGGTTTTTCTTAAATCGGGAGGATTTTAAATGGAGTTTGGCGGAAACCTCCGGGGCTCGCTCCCGGAGCAGCGGGGACAGGTAGCGGTTAGCGGTTAGCCGATCCGGCGTGACGGAGCGACACTCGGCCGGGCCGGAGCCCCAGCGCCGCTCCTCCCGCCGGGGGCGTGGAGACACGGCCTCCGTGTCCGTGTCTCACTTCATCAGCGGCCACTTCCACGAAGGAAACGGCAGCAGTAGCCCCACGAGTGGGGAGTTAGCAGCTAGCAACCCACACGGACGCGCGTTCCCGCCACGGGGTAACCGCAGCGGGGGCGCGCTCTGCTCAGCGGGACCATGAAGAATCAGAGATCAATCAATATTATTGGCTGTTGATCAGAAAGTAGGAGAACCAACAGGTGATGAGGCTTTTATTCGCTAATTAGTTTTTATTGGCATAAATTAAAAGTTTATATCTAAGAAAAGCTTTTCAGTTTATCAATAATTAGTTACTGAGTTTCTGCTCAGAATATGGTTGAAATCCAACCAATATTTAAATTATTCATGTTAATTCATCTTGTTGTATTTAGGATTTAATTTGAACACTGTTAAAATGTAGATGTTATATTTAGTTGATCTGATTTTATGCTTAATGTTTTTCTTTTGAACTCAGTTTGAAAAACAGAAGCAAAATTAACAAAATTAAAAATCTCTAATCATTCATTAGAAATGGTTTAATAACCTTCCAGGAAGAGTGTTTAATTAAATTTTGGATGGTGACACTAAAGTAAAAATAAAAATGAGGCTGAAGGTTTTAGTCCTGACCAGGAAATAAAAATGATTTATAACTAAACAGGAATAAATCAGGATTTTAAAACGGGAACGTCTTCAAACGCTGCTCATCTCCATCATGTCCACAGAAACGTGTTTGGTTCTGATTTTAAACCCTAAATGTTTGATTTCTGCAGACAAGATGGCTGCCGACGAGAACTTCCTGCATGCCTCCAGCCAGGTGAGCTCACCTGGCGCCGTCATGCTAATCAACTCAAATCTAACTTCCATCAGAAATCTGGTTTGAATGGAGAAAAAGATTCATTAATTCTTTGTGTCAGACATCAGGGAAAACATGTCCTTTATGTCCTGTTTGTTGCTGATATGAGCGATGCACTGATCTGAACGTTTGGGCCGGTCGGTACCGATATTTCCTGCTTCTCTGGTTGAAATCCAACCATTCCTGCGTCTTGGACAGCAGAACTTCAGGACGGTTCTGTCTGATCCGAGGTCGCGGGCTGTCCTGGAACGTCCTCCGATGATTGGACCAGGAGCCGGGAGGAAACTCCGTTCCTCTCCTGAACGCAGAACTGGACAGATTTTACAGAATCAAACTCCGAATGTCTCAACATGTTCATTCAGCAGGCTGAGTTTGCTGAGAGACGGATCTATCTGCATAGATCTACGTGATAGACTCTCACTCAGCTTGCTCTCGGCTCGGCAGCTGAAGACGATTTCTCTCATCTTTTGGTCTTTTTCCACCTCCAGAAGTTTTCATGTGCTGAAACAAAAGATGAGCTCCAGGCGAACAAACCCAAACTTTCACTTTAGTTTTTAAATGAGGTTGTGAATTTGTTGCGGTGCTGCGTTTGTAGCTCATGAATCTGTTGCAGTGCTGCGTTTGTAGCTCATGAATTTGTTGCGGTGCTGCGTTTGTAGCTCATGAATCTGTTGCGGTGTTGCGTTTGTAGCTCATGAATCTGTTGCAGTGCTGCGTTTGTAGCTCATGAATTTGTTGCGGTGCTGCGTTTGTAGCTCATGAATCTGTTGCGGTGTTGCGTTTGTAGCTCATGAATCTGTTGCGGTGTTGCGTTTGTAGCTCATGAATCTGTTGCCGTGTTGCGTTTGTAGCTCATGAATCTGTTGCGGTGTTGCGTTTGTAGCTCATGAATTTGTTGCAGTGCTGCGTTTGTAGCTCATGAATTTGTTGCGGTGCTGCGTTTGTAGCTCATGAATCTGTTGCAGTGTTGCGTTTGTAGCTCATGAATCTGTTGCGGTGTTGCGTTTGTAGCTCATGAATCTGTTGCAGTGTTGCGTTTGTAGCTCATGAATCTGTTGCGGTGTTGCGTTTGTAGCTCATGAATTTGTTGCGGTGCTGCGTTTGTAGCTCATGAATCTGTTGCGGTGTTGCGTTTGTAGCTCATAAATCTGTCGCGGTGTTGCGTTTGTAGCTCATGAATCTGTTGCGGTGTTGCGTTTGTAGCTCATGAATTTGTTGCGGTGTTGCATTTGTAGCTCATCTGAGTCGGTTCTGAACCTCCACAGGGTTTTATTGTCGTTGAAACTGTGAAAGTTTGGTTTAGTTCACCAGGAAATGACATCACGGCTTTTCCTTCCTGTCGTCTTTATTCCAACAAATAAAAATTTGTGCAGGTGAAATCTTGACAAAATAAAAGTCTCTGGATTTCAAATGAATATACAAACATTTATAATAACATTTAAATAATTGTCCATAAAGTTTTCATTGCTCCCATTTTGGTTGTTATGGACAATCTGATTGGTTTAGAATCCCCGTCTGTGATTGGCTGCCGGTTCGGTTCGTTAGCATACAGCTAACGCAGCTAGCTCAGAGCACAAAACCCCGGCGGTTCTGGTCCAGATGGTCCAGAACCCTGGCGGTTCTGGTCCAGATGGTCCAGAACCCTGGCGGTTCTGGTCCAGATGGTCCAGCAGAACCCCGGCGGTTCTGGTCCAGATGGTCCAGCAGAACCCCGGCGGTTCTGGTCCAGATGGTCCAGAACCCCGGCGGTTCTGGTCCAGCAGAACCCCGGCGGTTCTGGTCCAGATGGTCCAGAACCCCGGCGGTTCTGGTCCAGATGGTCCAGAACCCCGGCGGTTCTGGTCCAGCAGAACCCCGGCGGTTTCTGGTCCAGATGGTCCAGAACCCCGGCGGTTCTGGTCCAGATGGTCCAGAACCCTGGCGGTTCTGTCGGACCTCAGCTGGGTCTCGTTGCAGATGTTCGACACCATGATGGATCCGTCCTTCCTGCATTATTCCCACTTCGACCCGATGCCTCAGATATCGGCTCTGCACTCAGGTGAGACTCCGCCGTCTACCGGGTCAGAACCGGCACCGACCGGATCCTCCCCTCTGGCAGCGTCTGATTGGTTCTGGCTAAGCCCCACCCACCAGAGGGGCGGGTTTCGGTTCTTCTGTCGGTTCTGTTGGTTTCTCTCTAACGTGGACCGGATCAGAACCAGATCAGAACCAGATCAGAACCGGATTAGAACCGGATCAGAACCAGATCAGAACCGTTCTACTGGACCATGTTAAATTTTATTACATTTTATAAGCGACTTCCTGTTATTTATCCGGAAAACGTCTTAAAGTTTTTAAAACTGGAACAAAAGTAAAACTGTTTTAGTTCATATTTATTATTTTAAATTATTAATGAATTTTTAAAAATTTATTTTTATATTTGTAATTTTTCTTTGTTTTTTTAAATTAGTTGTCATTTAAATTAAATTTAAAATACGTAAAACTTTTTACATAAACCTAAATTGTTTTATTGTGTAGAAAGGATTTTATATTTCTATTATTTTCTTCAACTATGATGATTTAACACATTTATTTTTTTTACATTATTTTATATTTCGCACATTTTAGTTTTCTAAGAATTTAACGATGTATTGTTTTAGTAATATTTAGTTTCCAACATAAAAAAAGCTTCTTTTAAATATAAATTATGTAAATCCAGTCCAGGGGTCATGTGACCTCAGCCAGTCAGGCCGCGTTTCCTGCTGGACAGGAAGTGATGCGATCCGTGGCGTTTTTACAGTTCACATAAAACCAGGTTTATGGAGGTGAAACGAAAAATCAAACCAGGTTTCCTCAGATGGCCAGTCCAACAGGAAGTGTCTAGTTGGACAGGAAGTGTCTAGGTTGGACAGGAAGTGTCTGCTCAGCATGATGCTGCCACCGCCGATCAGGCCGAATATCCCGGCTGGATCTGAACTTCCTGCTGCGGCAGGAAACCAGCAGAGTTTCTGTCTGGAAAGCGAAACGATTGGAGGCAAAACGAAAGACGAGTTTCATGACGAGGCGGCGGCAGCAGCGGCGGCGGCGGCAGCAGCGGCGGCGGCGGCGGCGCTCTCACTTCCTGTTTCTGGTTTCAGCTGAAGCTCTGATGGTGAAGAAGACGATATTCATTATGTAAATAACTAGACTAGTGATTAGCAACAGGGTAAATAATAAACCTTTGAATTTATTCATCTGTTATTTATCTGTTTTATAAACTGATGGATACATAAAGAGACAAGGACACAAACAGAAACTTTCCTTTTGTTTTGCTCTAAATGTTTAAAGGTTTTCATCTAAAATGTTGAAATTATTAATAATAACTTTGATTGTTGGTTGTTTCAGTGGACGGACCGTTCCTGCAGATCCTGGAGCAGCCCAAACAGGTGAGCAGCTACCTGGACAGGAAGTCCTCTCACCTGGACAGGAAGTCCTCTCACCTGGACAGGAAGTCCTCTCACCTGGACAGGAAGTCCTCTCACCTGGACAGGAAGTCCTCTCCTCGGTTTCTCCTCTGAATAATCTCATCTTTAATCAGAGTTTATTCTGTAGAGATTAGCATGGTCAGGTGTGTTAGCATGACGCTAGCGGTGACCTCAGCTGCTGCTCCACCTGAGAGGGGTCAAAGGTCAGCTCCATCAGTCTCCATTTATTATAAACAATAAATACATTAAAAAAAAAAGATTTTATTTAATTTAATGAAAATAACATTTAAATTTTCAGTAAAAAACTACAAAAAAATTAAAAGCATTTAATGTAAAACAGAATAAATTAGAAATTAAAATTAAATAATTTTACATTAAATGTTAAAAAAAGTAAAAGTGACATTTTCAAAATGATTGAATTATTGAAAATAAGTACAAATAAATAAAAGAATGAAAAACAAAAAGCAAAGAAATTAAAATAAAAATTTATAATTAGAAACAAATTTTTAATAAAAAATTCCAAGAGGAAAACATCTGAGACGTCACGAGGTCAAAGGTCAAAGGTGAAGAATTGTCCAGAAACCACCTTTAACCAGAAAAGGTTAGAGGTCATGACCCTGAGCCGGGCCTCTCTCGGCTCAGGGAACAAGCTGGCGACCTTGACCTCCGACCCCTGCTGTAGTCTGAGGTCACCTGAGACGTTGTGTTTGTGTCTCTGCAGCGCGGCTTCCGGTTCCGCTACGGCTGCGAAGGCCCGTCGCACGGCGGCCTGCCGGGAGCCTCCAGCGAGAAGAACAGGAAGACGTACCCGACGGTGAAGGTAGCGCTTCCTGTCTGGGCGGCGGCGGCACAGGAAGCGCTTCCTGCTGCGTCTCTGCGGCTCACAGC
>CM065362.1:693670-718670 GCA_033032245.1 Poecilia picta | reverse complement strand
CCCTGATGATCTGGTTACCAGGAACAGAACCAGCAGACCCGTATTTCTGGACCCGCGGTTTGATTCTGGTTCCGCCCTGAGCGTGAAACGAAGCCGTTCTGCAGCACCCAGTCACATTTCCTCAGAAACGCTGCAGCTGCTGCAGCTGCAGCAGCTGCTGGTGTTCTGGGTTTGCTGCTTCCACATTTGTCATTATTTCAGTTTTAGATTTTAGCAGAATTTAAGCAGTTTTCTGCATTTCTCATGCGTCGCCAGCGGCCTGCTGCAGCTGTCAGGTAGCTGCTGCAGCTGTCAGGTAGCTGCTGCAGCTGTCAGGTAGCTGCTGCAGCTGTCAGGTAGCTGCTGCAGCTGTCAGGTAGCTGCTGCAGCTGTCAGGTAGCTGTTGCAGCTGCTGCAGCTGTCAGGTAGCTGCTGCAGCTGTCAGGTAGCTGTTGCAGCTGCTGCAGCTGTCAGGTAGCTGCTGCAGCTGTCAGGTAGCTGCTGCAGCTGTCAGGTAGCTGTTGCAGCTGCTGCAGCTGTCAGGTAGCTGCTGCAGCTGTCAGGTAGCTGTTGCAGCTGCTGCAGCTGTCAGGTAGCTGCTGCAGCTGTCAGGTAGCTGCTGCAGCTGTCAGGTAGCTGCTGCGGCGCGGCTGCAGCAGCAGGAGGCCTTCCAGCTGCAGCTCTCGCTCTGATTCCAGGAACTGCCTCATCTGCTGCGGCGCGGCGACAGAACCAGGAACAGGAAGTGGGTTTTGTTATTGCAACAGTTGCAGGCAAACATCTGCTTGGCTGCTGTCACACAAACATCTGGAGGCTAACGCTAGCAAAACGGCTAACAGCCTCAGATTCATGTTCAGACAACAGACCCAGTCAGGGAACAGGACCAACAGGGAACAGACCCAATCAGGGAACAGACCCAATCAGGGAACAGGTCCAATCAGAGCACAGGACAAATCAGGGAACAGGACCAGTCAGGGAACAGGACCAGTCAGGGAACAGGACCAATCAGGGAACAGGACCAGTCAGGGAACAGGGACCAGTCAGGGAACAGGACCAGTCAGGGAACAGGACCAGTCAGGGAACAGGACCAATCAGGGAACAGGACCAGTCAGGGAACAGGACCAGTCAGGGAACAGACCAGTCAGGGACAGGACCTCAGGGAACAGGACCAATCAGGAACAGGACCATCAGGGAACAGGCCCAGTCACGGGAACAGGCCCAAACAGGGAACAGACCCAATCAGGAACAGACCATCAGGGAACAGGTCCAATCAGAGCACAGGACAATCAGGGAACAGGACCAGTCAGGGAACAGGCAGTCAGGGAACAGGACCAGTCAGGGAACAGGACCAGTCAGGGAACAGGACCAATCAGGGAACAGGACCAGTCAGGGAACAGGACCAGTCAGGGAACAGGACCAGTCAGGGAACAGGACCAGTCAGGGAACAGGACCAGTCAGGGAACAGGACCAATCAGGGAACAGGACCAATCAGGGAACAGGCCCAGTCAGGGAACAGGCCCAATCAGAGCACAGGACAAATCAGGGAACAGGCCCAGTTAGGGAACAGGACCAGTCAGGGAACAGGACCAATCGGAACAGGACCAGTCAGGGAACAGACCCAATCAGGGAACAGGACCAGTCAGGGAACAGGACCAGTCAGGGAACAGGACCAAACAGGGAACAGACCCAATCAGGGAACAGGTCCAATCAGAGCACAGGACCAATCAGGGAACAGGACCAGTCAGGGAACAGGACCAGTCAGGGAACAGGACCAAACAGGGAACAGACCCAATCAGGGAACAGGTCCAATCAGAGCACAGGACCAATCAGGGAACAGGACCAGTCAGGGAACAGACCCAATCAGGGAACAGGACCAGTCAGGGAACAGACCCAATCGGAACAGGACCAGTCAGGGAACAGACCCAATCAGGGAACAGGACCAGTCAGGGAACAGGACCAGTCAGGGAACAGGACCAGTCAGGGAACAGGACCAAACAGGGAACAGACCCAATCAGGGAACAGGTCCAATCAGAGCACAGGACCAATCAGGGAACAGGACCAGTCAGGGAACAGGACCAGTCAGGGAACAGACCTGCTGCTCCTGGTCTGTTTGTGTTGCCTAGTGAGAAAGGATTCAAAGCTCATTTCAGTAAAGACCTCATGCCGCCTTCTCATTGGCTGAAAGGCCGATGGACGACGGAGCCCTGAGGAACTCCAGAAGTTATGGAGAAATTCACAGCACCGTCTCACACTACAGTCTTTCAGGCTGTAACCTGGCCAGTGTTTTTATTCAGCAGACAGTTTCAGGAGGATGGGGCTTTTCAAGATGGCTGCCGTTCTGAGTTATGATAATAACTAATTATTGTCATAAATGTTTGATGATTTGGATGAACTTCATGTCTCATCATGTTTATCCTGTTTATTCAGCTCTGAAGTGATAAAATGTTCAGACTCTGAGGACTTTGCTGCTAGTGAGTCTGAAGACGAGAGGCTGCTGTTAGCTAGTTAGCGTTAGCTTCTTCTAATTGTTTTGTGTTTATCGTTAGCATAGCTAAGATTCTTGTTCAGCCAGTTAGCGATTATTGAACCGGATGTTTTGGTTAGCTGTGCCACCGCTGGCAAGAACTACAGCTGATTACTTTCCATTACCACCAGGGCGGCCATTTTGAAAAATGTCAAGGAGTTATACATGATTTGTTTGGTTCAGGTGATGATTAGACAGCAGACGTATCTAGTGGGTGATTCTGGAGCAGAAATCTATTTTCATGGTGTGTTTTCAGCCTGAAGCCTCAGCGATCTCTGCTGTTGGTGGAGGTGAGAAGTTTCAGTGAGTCATTTATACCAGGAGAAAGTTTCTCTGAACCACAGAGTCTGAATGTGTGACTCATCTGTGGAGTCCAGAATGACACCAGAACCTCATTCTGTCATTTTCACCAAACATTTTCACTCTCAGCTTCATCCACCTCATCTTTTCCGTTTTCCTCAGACGGCCTGCGCTAACGGGCCTGCGCTAACGGGCCTGCGCTAACGGGCCTGCGCTAACGGGCCTGCGCTAACAGGGCTACACTAACGGGCCTGCGCTAACGGGCCTGCGCTAACAGGGCTACACTAACGGGCCTGCGCTAACGGGCCTGCGCTAACGGGCCTGCGCTAACGGGCCTGCGCTAACAGGGCTACACTAACAGGGCTACACTAACGGGCCTGCGCTAACAGGGCTACACTAACGGGCCTGCGCTAACGGGCCTGCGCTGACGGGCCTGCGCTAACGGGCCTGCGCTAACGGGCCTGCGCTAACGGGCCTGCGCTAACAGGGCTACACTAACGGGCCTGCGCTAACAGGGCTACACTAACAGGGCTACACTAACGGGCCTGCGCTAACGGGCCTGCGCTAACGGGCCTGCGCTAACGGGCCTGCGCTAACAGGGCTACACTAACAGGGCTACACTAACGGGCCTGCGCTAACGGGCCTGCGCTAACAGGGCTACCCTAACAGGGCTACACTAACAGGGCTACACTAACGGGCCTGCGCTAACGGGCCTGCGCTAACGGGCCTGCGCTAACGGGCCTGCGCTGACGGGCCTGCGCTAACGGGCCTGCGCTGACGGCCTGCGCTGACGGGCCTGCGCTAACAGGCCTGCGCTAACAGGGCTACACTAACGGGCCTGCGCTAACGGGCCTGCGCTAACGGGCCTGCGCTAACGGGCCTGCGCTAACAGGGCTACACTAACGGGCCTGCGCTAACGGGCCTGCGCTGACGGGCCTGCGCTAACGGGCCTGCGCTGACGGGCCTGCGCTGACGGGCCTGCGCTGACGGGCCTGCGCTGACGGGCCTGCGCTAACGGGCCTGCGCTAACAGGGCTACACTAACGGGCCTGCGCTAACGGGCCTGCGCTAACGGGCCTGCGCTGACGGGCCTGCGCTAACGGGCCTGCGCTAACAGGGCTACACTAACGGGCCTGCGCTAACGGGCCTGCGCTGACGGGCCTGCGCTAACGGGCCTGCGCTGACGGGCCTGCGCTGACGGGCCTGCGCTAACGGGCCTGCGCTAACGGGCCTGCGCTAACAGGGCTACACTAACAGGGCTGCGCTAACGGGCCTGTGCTAACGGGCCTGCGCTGACGGCGGCGTTCTGCTGTGGGTTTCAGATCTGTAACTACCAGGGTCAGGCCCGGGTCGTGGTCCAGCTGGTGACGGCGCTGACCCAGCTGCCGCAGCTTCACGCTCACAGCCTGGTGGGGAAGCAGTGCGATAAAGGCATCTGCATCTCTGACCTGCAGTCCAAAGACGCCACCATCAGGTAGGAGTGGACCACGCCTCATGAAACGGCTGTCATCAGAACACCAGGGGACGGGAACCGGATCCCCGAGAGTCCCGGTTCCGGCCCGACCCGCTTCTGTCTCCTGCAGTTTCCCCAACCTGGGGATCCTCCACGTGACCAAGAAGAACGTGGCGAAGACGCTGGAGGAGCGCATGGTGGAGGCCTTCAGGATGGGCTACAACTGCGGCGTGGCCATCCACCCCGAGGTCGACGCGCTGCAGGGCGAGGTCCGCGTCCCGCGCGAGCTCAGCGGTCAGTGGTTCCGGTCCGAGCCCGGCTGCTGGGTCTGGTTCTGATCAGCAGCACAGTTAACAGCGACTGTCGTGGGGGAAACGTTCACCTCATGATGTCATGAATGTTTAGCTCCACTTTCAGAACCGGCAGACGATCTGATCAGAACCGACGATTAGACATCAGAACCGACGATCTGATCAGAACCGACGATTAGACATCAGAACCGACGATTAGACATCAGAACCGACGATCTGATCAGAACCGACGATTAGACATCAGAACCGACGATTAGACATCAGAACCGACGATTAGACATCAGAACCGACGATCTGATCAGAACCGACGATTAGACATCAGAACCGACGATTAGACATCAGAACCGACGATCTGATCAGAACCGACGATTAGACATCAGAACCGACGTTTAGACATCAGAACCGACGTTCAGACATCAGAACCGACGTTCAGACATCAGAACCGACGATCTGATCAGAACCGACAATTAGACATCAGAACCGACGTTCAGACATCAGAACCGACGTTCAGACATCAGAACCGACGTTCAGACATCAGAACCGACGTTCAGACATCAGAACCGACGATTAGACATCAGAACCGACGATCTGATCAGAACCGACAATTAGACATCAGAACCGACGTTCAGACATCAGAACCGACGTTCAGACATCAGAACCGACGTTCAGACATCAGAACCGACGTTCAGACATCAGAACCGACGTTCAGACATCAGAACCGACGTTCAGACATCAGAACCGACGTTCAGACATCAGAACCGACGTTCAGACATCAGAACCGACGTTCAGACATCAGAACCGACGTTCAGACATCAGAACCGACGTTCAGACATCAGAACCGACGATCTGATCAGAACCGACAATTAGACATCAGAACCGACGTTCAGACATCAGAACCGACGTTTAGACATCAGAACCGACGTTCAGACATCAGAACCGGTTCCATGTTCAGACATCAGAACCGACATTCAGACATCAGAACCGGTCCGATGCTCATCAGAACCGGTCCGATGCTCATCAGAACCGGTCCGATGCTCATCAGAACCGGTCCGATGCTCATCAGAACCGGTCCGATGCTCATCAGAACCGGTCCGATGCTCATCAGAACCGGTCCTTGGTGTGTGCAGACCAGCAGCGCGGCCTGATCAGCAGCGCCGCGGCCGCCCAGGCCAAGGAGATGGACCTGAGCGTCGTGCGCCTCATGTTCACCGCCTTCCTGCCCGACAGCGACGGCGGCTTCTCCCGCCGGCTGGAGCCGGTGGTGTCGGAACCGATCTACGACAGCAGTGAGTCCAAACCGGGAAGCCGTTCGGTACGGTGGCTGAGCCCGGTTTCACCGGGACACGGAGCGGAGCCTCCTTCCTGTCTGAGGCTCCGCCTCCTTCCTGTCTGAGGCTCCGCCTCCTTCCTGTCTGAGGCTCCGCCTCCTTCCTGTCTGAGGCTCCGCCTCCTTCCTGTCTGAGGCTCCGCCTCCTTCCTGTCTGAGGCTCCGCCTCTTCGTCACTTAGCTTCATCACATTCTGACTCTTCTTCCTCCCTCAGAGGCTCCAAACGCCTCAAACCTGAAGATCGTCAGGATGGACCGGACCGCCGGCTGCGTGACGGGGGGAGAGGAGGTCTACCTGCTGTGTGACAAGGTCCAGAAAGGTGAGCCAGCATGAGGCCAGATAACGAGCCAACGAGGCGCCGCGGTCCGCTAACGAGGCTCCGCGTCCGCTAACGTGGCGCCGCGGTCCGCTAACGAGGCGCCGCGTCCGCTAACGTGGCGCCGCGGTCCGCTAACGAGGCGCCGCGGTCCGCTAACGAGGCGCCGCGGTCCGCTAACGAGGCGCCGCGGTCCGCTAACGAGGCGCTGCGGTCCGCTAACGAGGCGCTGTGGGATTCTGGGTTTTCTCCTCCGATTTGCTGTGCCTGGTTCCGGGTCGGGCCTGGTTCCGGGTCGGGCCTGGTTCCGGGTCGGGCCTGGTTCCGGGTCGGGCCTGGTTCCGGGTCGGGCCTGGGGGCCTGGTTCCGGGTCGGGCCTGGTTCCGGGTCGGGCCTGGTTCCGGGTCGGGCCTGGTTCCGGGTCGGGCCTGGTTCCGGGTCGGGTCTGGTTCCGGGTCGGGTCTGGTTCCGGGCCTGGTTCCGGGTCGGGTCTGGTTCCGGGTCGGGTCTGGTTCCGGGCCTGGTTCCGGGTCGGGTCTGGTTCCGGGTCGGGTCTGGTTCCGGGCCTGGTTCCGGGTCGGGCCTGGTTCCGGGTCGGGCCTGGTTCCGGGTCGGGTCTGGTTCCGGGTCGGGTCTGGTTCCGGGCCTGGTTCCGGGTCGGGCCTGGTTCCGGGTCAGGCCTGGTTCCGGGTCTGGTTCCGGTCGGGCCTGGTTCCGGGTCGGGTCTGGTTCCGGGTCGGGTCTGGTTCCGGGTCGGGCCTGGTTCCGGGTCGGGTCTGGTTCCGGGCCTGGTTCCGGGTCGGGCCTGGTTCCGGGTCGGGCCTGGTTCCGGGTCGGGCCTGTTCCGGGTCGGGCCTGGTTCCGGGTCGGGCCTGGTTCCGGGTCGGGCCTGGGGGCCTGGTTCCGGGTCGGGCCTGGTTCCGGGTCGGGCCTGGTTCCGGGTCGGGTCTGGTTCCGGGTCGGGTCTGGTTCCGGGCCTGGTTCCGGTCGGGTCTGGTTCCGGGTCGGGTCTGGTTCCGGGCCTGGTTCCGGGTCGGGCCTGGTTCCGGGTCGGGCCTGGTTCCGGGTCGGGTCTGGTTCCGGGTCGGGTCTGGTTCCGGGCCCTGGTTCCGGGTCGGGCCTGGTTCCGGGTCAGGCCTGGTTCCGGGTCTGGTTCCGGTCGGGCCTGGTTCCGGGTCGGGTCTGGTTCCAGGTCGGGTCTGGTTCCGGGTCGGGCCTGGTTCCGGGTCGGGTCTGGTTCCGGGTCGGGTCTGGTTCCGGGCCTGGTTCCGGGTCGGGCCTGGTTCCGGGTCGGGCCTGGTTCCGGGTCGGGCCTGGTTCCGGGTCGGGTCTGGTTCCGGCCTGGTTCCGGGTCGGGCCTGGTTCCGGGTCGGGCCTGGTTCCGGGTCGGGCCTGGTTCCGGGTCGGGTCTGGTTCCGGGTCGGGTCTGGTTCCGGGCCTGGTTCCGGGTCGGGCCTGGTTCCGGGTCAGGCCTGGTTCCGGGTCTGGTTCCGGGTCGGGCCTGGTTCCGGGTCGGGTCTGGTTCCGGGTCGGGTCTGGTTCCGGGTCGGGCCTGGTTCCGGGTCGGGTCTGGTTCCGGGCCTGGTTCCGGGTCGGGCCTGGTTCCGGGTCGGGCCTGGTTCCGGGTCGGGCCTGGTTCCGGGTCGGGCCTGGTTCCGGGTCGGGCCTGGTTCCGGGTCGGGCCTGGGGGCCTGGTTCCGGGTCGGGCCTGGTTCCGGGTCGGGCCTGGTTCCGGGTCGGGCCTGGGGGCCTGGTTCCGGGTCGGGCCTGGTTCCGGGTCGGGCCTGGTTCCGGGTCGGGTCTGGTTCCGGGTTGGGTCTGGTTCCGGGCCTGGTTCCGGGTCGGGCCTGGTTCCGGGTCAGGCCTGGTTCCGGGTCTGGTTCCGGGTCGGGCCTGGTT
Organism: Poecilia picta; assembly: GCA_033032245.1. Lineage (NCBI taxonomy): Eukaryota > Metazoa > Chordata > Actinopteri > Cyprinodontiformes > Poeciliidae > Poecilia > Poecilia picta. The sequence continues at coordinate 710,561 of CM065362.1, read as the reverse complement.
CCGGGTCGGGCCTGGTTCCGGGTCGGGCCTGGTTCCGGGTCGGGCCTGGGGGCCTGGTTCCGGGTCGGGCCTGGTTCCGGGTCGGGCCTGGTTCCGGGTCGGGCCTGGTTCCGGGTCGGGTCTGGTTCCGGGTCGGGTCTGGTTCCGGGCCTGGTTCCGGGTCGGGCCTGGTTCCGGTCGGGTCTGGTTCCGGGTCGGGTCTGGTTCCGGGTCGGGCCTGGTTCCGGGTCGGGTCTGGTACCGGGTCGGGTCTGGTTCCGGGTCGGGTCTGGTTCCGGGTCGGGCCTGGTTCCGGGTCGGGTCTGGTTCCGGGTCGGGTCTGGTTCCGGGCCTGGTTCCGGGTCGGGCCTGGTTCCGGGTCAGGCCTGGTTCCGGGTCTGGTTCCGGGTCGGGCCCGGTTCCGGTTCCGGGTCGTGTTTCACGGTGTGGTTCCTGTGCCTAGATGACATCCAGGTGCGTTTCTACGAGGAGGACGACTCGGGTCTGACCTGGGAGGCTCTGGGCGATTTCTCCCCCACCGACGTCCACAGACAGGTCAGCGCCGGTCCGGCTCCGCGTGTCGCCACGGCGACGGTCGTCGCGCCGCGTTCACGCGCCGTTCTCCTGTTGCCATGACGACAGTTCGCCATCGTCTTCAAGACCCCGAAGTACCGAGACCAAAACCTGCAGAAGCCGACGGCCGTTTTCGTCCAGCTGAAGAGGAAATCCGACAGCGAGACCAGCGAGCCGAAGCCCTTCACCTACCACCCGCAGATCATAGGTAGGCACTGGCTCCACCCACTGGCTCCGCCCACAGCGTAGCTACACCCAAACCCTTCACCTACCACCCGCAGATCATAGGTAGGCACTGGCTCCACCCACTGGCTCCGCCCACAGCGTAGCTACACCCAAACCCTTCACCTACCACCCGCAGATCATAGGTAGGCACTGGCTCCACCCACTGGCTCCGCCCACAGCGTAGCTCACACCCAACCCTTCACCTACCACCCGCAGATCATAGGTAGGCACTGGCTCCACCCACTGGCTCCGCCCACAGCGTAGCTACACCCAAACCCTTCACCTACCACCCGCAGATCATAGGTAGGCACTGGCTCCACCCACGGCTCCGCCACAGCGTAGCTACACCCAAACCTGACCCACCCCAGTCTAGGTCCTGCTCCACCCACTGGCTCCGCCCACAGCGTAGCTACACCCAAACCCTTCACCTACCACCCGCAGATCATAGGTAGGCACTGGCTCCACCCACTGGCTCCGCCCACAGCGTAGCTACACCCAAACCCTTCACCTACCACCCGCAGATCATAGGTAGGCACTGGCTCCACCCACTGGCTCCGCCCACAGCGTAGCTACACCCAAACCCTTCACCTACCACCCGCAGATCCTAGTAGGCACTGGCTCCACCCACTGGCTCCGCCCACAGCGTAGCTACACCCAAACCCTTCACCTACCACCCGCAGATCATAGGTAGGCACTGGCTCCACCCACTGGCTCCGCCCACAGCGTAGCTCCACCCAATCCCTTCACCTACCACCCGCAGATCATAGGTAGGCACTGGGCGTAGCTCCGCCCACAGCGTAGCTCCACCCACAGCCTAGCTACACCCAAACCCTTCACCTACCACCCGCAGATCATAGGTAGGCACTGGCGTAGCTCCACCCACTGGCTCCGCCCACAGCGTAGCTCCACCCAACACCTTCACCTACCACCCGCAGATCATAGGTAGGCACTGGTCGTAGCTCCACCCACCGGCTCCGCCCACAGCGTAGCTCCACCCACTGACCCCGCCCACAGCCTAGCTCCACCCACTGGCCCCACCCACAGCCTAGCTACACCCAAACCCTTCATCTACCACCCGCAGATCATAGGTAGGCACTGGGCGTAGCTCCACCCACTGGCTCCGCCCACAGCGTAGCTCCACCCAATCCCTTCACCTACCACCCGCAGATCATAGGTAGGCACTGGGCGTAGCTCCACCCCACCGGCTCCGCCCACAGCGTAGCTCCACCCACTGACCCCGCCCACAGCCTAGCTCCACCCACTGGCCCCACCCACAGCCTAGCTACACCCAAACCCTTCATCTACCACCCGCAGATCATAGGTAGGCACTGGGCGTAGCTCCACCCACTGGCTCAGCCCACAGCGTAGCTCCACCCACTTAGCTCCGCCCACAGCGTAGCTACACCCAAACCCTTCACCTACCACCCGCAGATCATAGGTAGGCACTGGCTCCACCCACTGGCTCCGCCCACAGCGTAGCTACACCCAAACCCTTCACCTACCACCCGCAGATCATAGGTAGCACTGGCGTACCCCCCACGCTCCGCCCACAGCAGCTCCACCCAAACCCTCACCTACCACCCGCAGATCAAGTAGCACTGGCTACTCCACCCACTAGCTCCACCCAACCCTTCACCTACCACCCGCAATCAAGTAGCAGGCGAGCTCCACCCACGCTCCGCCCACAGCGTAGCCCACCCAAACCTTCACCTACCACCCGCAGATCATAGTGCACTGGCTAGCTCCGCCCCACGTAGCTCCACCCAACCCTTCACCTACCACCCCAGATCTAGTAGCACTGGGCGTAGCTCCGCCCACGCGTGCTCCGCCCACAGCGAGCTCCACCCAACCCTTCACCTACCCCCAGATCATAGGTAGCACTGGCGTAGCTCCCCCACTTAGCCACCCAAACCCTTCACCTACCACCGCAGTCATAGGTAGGCTGTCAGCTCCGCCCACAGCGTAGCTCCACCCAACCCTTCACCTACCACCCAGATCATAGTAGCACTGGCGAGCTCCCCACCGGCTCCCCCACAGCTACTCACCCAACCCTCACCCCCCCCAGCTAGTAGCACTGCCCCACCCACGCTCGCCAAGCTAGCTCACCAAACCCTTCACCTACCCCCGCAGATCATGTAGCACGGTCTACTCACCCACGTCCCCCACAGCGAGTCCACCCACTACCCCCACAGCCTGCTCCACCCACTGGCCCCCCCACAGCTAGCTACACCCAACCCTTCACTACCACCCGCAGATCATAGTAGGCACTGGCGTAGCCCACCCACTGGCTCCGCCCACAGCGTAGCCCACCCAACCCTTCACCACCACCCGCAGATCATAGGTAGGCACTGGCGAGCTCCCCCACCGCTCCCCCAACCTCCCCCACACCCCGCCACGCCACCCACCGGCCCACAGCCTAGCTACACCCAAACCCTTCACTACCACCCGCAATCATAGTAGGCATGGTCCACCACTGCCGCCCACAGCGAGCTCCACCCAACCCCACCCACCACCCACATAGGTAGCACGGCTCCCCCACGGCTCGCCCACAGCGTAGCTCACCCAAACCTTCACCTACCACCCCAGATCATAGGTAGGCACTGGCGAGCTCCACCCACTGGCTGCCCCTACTCCCAAACCCTTCACCTACCACCCCAGATCATAGGTAGGACTGGCGAGTCCCCACTAGCCCACCCAAACCCTTCACCTACCACCCGCAGATCATAGTAGCACTGGGCGTAGCTCCACCCACCGGCTCCCCCACAGCTAGCTCCACCCAAACCCTTCACCTACCACCCGCAGATCATAGGTAGCACTGGCGTAGCTCCGCCCACAGCGTAGCTCCACCCAAACCCTCACCTACCACCGCAGATCATAGGTAGGCACTGGCTAGCCCCCACGCTCCGCCCACAGCGAGCTCCACCCAACCCTCACCTACCACCCATCATGGCCCACCCACCCTAGCTCACCCAAACCCTCACCTACCACCCGCAGATCATAGACACTGGCGAGCTCCACCCACGGCTCCGCCCACAGCGAGCTAACCCAAACCCTTCACCTACCACCCCAATCATAGGTAGGCACTGCAGCTCCACCCACCGCTCCGCCCACAGCGTAGCTCACCCACGACCCCGCCCACAGCCTGCTCCACCCACTGGCCCCCCCACAGCCTACTACACCCAACCCTTCACTACCACCCCAGATCATAGGTAGGCACTGGCGTAGCTCCACCCACTGGCTCAGCCCAGCGTAGCCCACCCACTAGCCCGCCCACAGCGTAGCTACACCCAAACCCTCACCTACCACCCGCAATCATAGTAGGCACTGGCTCCACCCACTGGCTCCGCCCACAGCGTAGCTACACCCAAACCCTTCACCTACCACCCCAGTCAAGTAGCACTGGCTGCTCCACCCACTGCTCCGCCCACAGCGTAGCTCCACCCAAACCCTTCACCTACCACCCGCAGATCATAGTAGGCACTGGGTGCTCCACCCACTAGCTCCACCCAAACCCTTCACCTACCACCCGCAGATCAAGTAGGCACTGGTCCACCCACGCTCCGCCCACAGCTACTCCACCCAAACCCTTCACCTACCACCCCAGATCATAGGTAGGCACTGGTCGAGCTCCGCCCACAGCTAGCTCACCCAAACCTTCACCTACCACCCAGATCATAGTAGGCACTGGCTACTCCCCCACGGCTCCGCCACACGTAGCTCCACCCAAACCCTTCACCTACCACCCGCAGATCATAGGTAGCACGCTAGCTCCCCCACTAGCTCACCCAAACCCTTCACCTACCACCCCAATCATAGGTAGCACTGGCTACTCCGCCCACAGCGTACTCCACCCAACCCTCACCTACCACCCCAGATCATAGGTACACTGCCTCCCCCACTGCTCCACCCACAGCTAGCTACACCCAAACCCTTCACCTACCACCCGCAGATCATAGGTAGGCACTGGCTACCCACCCACTGGCTCCGCCCACAGCGTAGCTCACCCAAACCCTCACCTACCACCCCAGATCATAGTAGCACGCGTCTCCACCCACCGGCTCCGCCCACAGCGTAGCCACCACTCCCCCCCACAGGCCTAGGCCTCCACCCACTGGCCCCCCACAGCCTAGCTACACCCAAACCCTTCATCTACCACCCGCAGATCATAGGTAGGCACTGGGCGTAGCTCCACCCACTGGCTCCGCCCACAGCGTAGCTCCACCCAATCCCTTCACCTACCACCCGCAGATCATAGGTAGGCACTGGGCGTAGCTCCACCCACCGGCTCCGCCCACAGCGTAGCTCCACCCACTGACCCCGCCCACAGCCTAGCTCCACCCACTGGCCCCACCCACAGCCTAGCTACACCCAAACCCTTCATCTACCACCCGCAGATCATAGGTAGGCACTGGGCGTAGCTCCACCCACTGGCTCAGCCCACAGCGTAGCTCCACCCACTTAGCTCCGCCCACAGCGTAGCTACACCCAAACCCTTCACCTACCACCCGCAGATCATAGGTAGGCACTGGCTCCACCCACTGGCTCCGCCCACAGCGTAGCTACACCCAAACCCTTCACCTACCACCCGCAGATCATAGGTAGGCACTGGGTGTAGCTCCGCCCACAGCCTAGCTCCACCCACCGCTCCACCCACCACAGCCCCGCCACAGCCTAGCTATGTCCTCTGGCCCCGCCCACAGCCTCATAGCGTAGCTACGTCCTCTGGCTCCGCCCACAGCGTAGCTACGTCCTCTGATTCCCCCTCAGGTTAAGTCGTTTTTTAGTCGGCGGCCATGTTTCATTTCCGTTTGTCTCCAGATAAAGAGGAGGTTCAGAGGAAGAGGCAGAAGACGTTGCCAAATTTCCAGGACTTCAGCGGCCATGGAGGAGGAGGCGGAGGAGGAGGCGGAGGAGGCGGCGGAGGAGGCGGGGGGCTGTACCGAGGTGGAGGAGGTCCGGCTGCAGGAGGTGGAGGTCCAGGCTCGGCAGGAGGAGGTGAAGTCAGGAAGACGACAACCTGCCTGGATCCTTCCTGCAGTCTGATGATCTGCTTCTTCTGCAGGATACTACCAGGGTTTCTCCTCCTACAGCTACGGAGGAGCAGCAGCAGGATTCTCCTCCGCGTACTCCGCTGGTCTGGGAGGAGGCGGCGGCACAAAGCATGGTGGGAAATCTAACCGACAGCCCCTGAAACAAGCTGGTTGTCCTCATTCTGTGACATCGTGAACAACTGGAGTCCAAACTTTACATAAAAACTGCCACAGTTTTGTGATAAACTATTAAAATGAACATTATGTTAAAGTTTAGTAGCTACGGTTATGTAGCGCATTAATGTAGCTTCAGGATTTTAATTTATTGTTTCACACATTTAGTTTCATATGACAAACACCAAAAACAAAAATGTTGATAAAACAATGAATCTGTCTGTGTATGCAAATTATTTAGCAGAAGCTAATGCTAATGTGCTAAACCAACATGGTGTTTAACAGATGCTAATATGCTAAACCAACGTAGTATGAAGCAGAAGCTAATGCTAATGTGCTAAACCAACGTAGTAAGCAGAAGCTAATGCTAATGTGCTAAACCAACATGGTGTTTAACAGATGCTAATGTGCTAAACCAACGTAGTATGTAGCAGAAGCTAATGCTAATGTGCTAAACCAACATGGTGTTTAACAGATACCAATATGCTAAACCAACGTAGTATGAAGCAGAAGCTAATGCTAATGTGCTAAACCAACATGGTGTTTAACAGATGCTAATGTGCTAAACCAACGTAGTATGAAGCAGAAGCTAATGCTAATGGGCTCTGACTCCATATTATTTAAGAGTAGCGTCCAATCCAATGTTAGCCATTGATTTTAATCGGTTATTGTTTAACCCTAGTTTAGTTCCGTACCCTAATGCACTGAGAAACAGGGAAAACCTCAGTCAGGTGAGATTCTCCTGTTTTTCTCTCGTTGGTTGGTGTGATAATCAAGGAAACCTGAAGTGGTTCTGACCCAAACATTGGATCAGCAGAACCAAAGTGGAGGTTCTGACCCAAACGTGGTTCTGTTGAAGCTTTGCAGAGTGAAGCTGCAGACAACGACCCGCCGCCGGGCGCCATGCGACGAGGCTCCGCCCAGACGGGAGGCTCCGCCCAGCGGGAGGCTCCGCCCAGCCGGGAGGCTCCGCCCAGACGGGAGGCTCCGCCCAGACGGGAGCTCCGCCCAGACGGGATGCTCCGCCCAGCCGGGAGGCTCCGCCCAGCCGGGAGCTCCGCCCAGCCGGGAGGCTCCGCCCAGCCGGGAGGCTCCGCCCAGCCGGGAGGCTCCGCCCACGGGAGCCGCCAGCCGGAGGCTCCGCCCAGCCGGGAGGCTCCGCCCAGCCGGGAGGCTCCAGTGTGGATCCAGGTTTGTTAGTTTAAGTCAAATTTTTAATTGAGAAAATACCAAAAATATAACCGCGACGCTTTGTAGACGCCTGTATTACACATATAGAGTCTTTCGTATCAAAGTCTCTTGAACAGGAATCAAATAAACACAGAAATGTATTTAATCACATTTTACATTTCTTATTTTGCACCTAACATGTCCAGTTCAAAAATACACCTGAACAGAGAAACACTGGTGTTAAATTTAAAGAAGTTGTAGAAACTTCAGTGTTTTACAAACTAATCCACAAGCATCTTATAGCCGGAATACAGAGAATAACTCTTATTCTGAAAGAAACAATAATATTTGGGAAACATTTCACTTCATATTCACTGTTACGATATGAAGAGCTGCATGTAGAACAGATCTGAATATTTTACCCACCTGGTGAAACCTGAGCATGTTGGGATGGAAACGGCTGATTTCCTGACAGAAACGGAAGAAACACAGAGACAGAAAGACTTTAGTTTTATAGCAGCTGGAGAAGCAACTTCACACAGACGTTGGTGGACCATAAGATATGGACCATAAGATATGGACCATAAGATATGGACCCATGTCAAATGGACCATGTTCTTTCCAGCTACTGCTGAGCTTCACTGTCGTCAGTCTTGCTAGATTCGATGCTCCCACTGTTACCTGTAACATTCATGTATCTCAGGTGATCAGTGATGTCATCACTCTGGTTCTGGTGTCTCTGGTGTCTCTGATGTCTCTGGTGTCTCTGGTGTCTCTGCAGACGCGGCGCTGATGGAGGCGACGCGCCGCCAGCTGGACGCTCTCTTCCGATACTCCGTCAGTGGCGACTCTGCGTACCTGCTGGCTCCACAGCGCCCTCTGATGGCGGCACAGGACGAAGACGGAGACACGTGAGACACAGAGACACAGAGAGACACAGAGAGACACACAGAGAGACACAGAGACATAGAGACACACAGAGAGACACAGAGACACACAGAGACACACAGAGACACAGAGACACACAGGGACACAGAGACATAGAGACACACAGAGAGACACAGAGAGACACACAGAGAGACACAGAGACATAGAGACACACAGAGACACACAGAGACACAGAGACACAGAGACACACTGAGAGACACAGAGACACACAGAGACACACTGAGAGACATAGAGACACACAGAGACACACAGAGACACAGAGACACACAGAGACACACAGAGACACACACACTCAGGTTGCCCGGGCGACGCTGCCCCCCCCTGCTGTCCACAGGGGGCTCCACCTGGCGGTGCTGCACGGCCAGCAGGCGGCGCTGCTGAGTCTGACGCAGGTGGTGTCGGCTCTGACGGGAGGAGAGGTTCTCAACACGAGGAACCACCTGTACCAGGTACCGGCGCTAACGCTAACGCTAACCCAGCAGTCGGCGGGCGCTAACGCTACGCCTGCTAACCCCTGACCTCTCCTGCGTTTCCCAGACTCCTCTGCACCTGGCCGTCATCACGCAGCAGAAGCAGGCGGCCGAGGTTCTGCTGCTGGCCGGCGCCGACCCGACTCTGACCGATCGCCACGGCAACACGGCTCTTCACCTGGCGGCGCAGCAGGACGGAGACGGGATGGTGGAGCTGCTGCTGAGACGCAGAGACACGAGGGACATGCTGCAGTCCAGCAACACGGCAGGTTGGGAGGAGAGGGGGAGAGAGGGGGGGGGGGGGAGAGGGGGAGGGGGAGGAGAGAGGGAGAGGGGAGAGAGAGAGAGGGGAGAGGGAGAGAGAGAGACGAGGGAGGGGAGGAGAGGAGGAGGAGAGAGAGGGGAAGAGAGAGAGAGGGAGGGAGGGGAGAGAGAGGAGAGGGGGGAGAGAGAGAGAGAGGGAGGAGAGGGGGGGAGAGAGAGGGAGAGAGAGAAGGAGGGGGAGAGTGCAGGTCGGGAGGAGAGGAGGTTGGGAGAGAGGGGGAGAGAGGGGGGGGGGGGGAGAGGAGAGGAGAGGGGGGGGGAGAGAGGGAGGGGAGAGAGAGAGACGGAGAGGGGGGAGAGAGGAGGGGATGGAGGAGGGGAGAGAGGGAGGAAGGGGGAGGCGAGGGAGGAGGAGGGGGGCGAGGACGAGGTGGGGGCGAGGGAGGAGAGGTAAGAGAGGAGAGATGAAGAGGAGAGAAAGAGGGGGAGCGAGAGACGGAACGGGGTGGAGGATGAGGGAGAGAGAGCGGGGCGAGGGGGGCGGAGAGAGATGAGACGAGGAGGAGACGGTAGAGGGGAGGGAGAGAGAGGAGACGGGAGGTGGGAGTGGAGAGCAGAGAGAGAGGGAGTGAGGAGGAGGTGAGGAGAGAGGGGGAGAGGGAGGGGGGGGAGAGAGAGGGGGGAGGAGAGAGGGGGGAGAGAGAGGAGAGGGGGGGGAGAGAGAGAGGAGAGGGGGGGGAGGAGAGAGAGACGGAGGGGGGAGAGAGGGAGAGGGGGGAGAGGAGAGAGGGAGAGAGGGAGAGAGGGGGGGAGAGAGGAGGGAGGAGGAGGAGAGAGAGGGGAGAGAGGAGGGGAGAGGAGGGGGAGGAGAGAGGGAGAGGGGGAGGGGAGGAGAGGGAGAGAGGAGGGAGGGGAGAGAGGAGGAGAGAGGAGAGAGGGGGGAGAGAGAGGGAGAGGGAGGAGGGGGGGGAGAGAGGAGGAGAGGGGGGAGAGAGAGAGAGGAGAGGAGGAGGAGAGGAGAGGGGAGAGAGGGGGGGAGAGGAGAGAGAGAGAGAGAGAGGGGGGAGAGAGAGGAGGAGAGGGGGGAGAGAGAGAGAGAGGGGAGAGGAGAGAGAGAGGGGGGGGAGAGAGAGAGGAGGAGAGAGGAGAGGGGGAGAGGAGAGAGAGGAGAAGAGGAGGGGGAGAGGAGAGGAGAGGGAGAGGAGAGAGGGGGGAGAGAGAGAGAGGAGAGGGGGGGGGAGAGAGAGAGAGAGAGAGAGGGGGGAGAGAGAGGAGGAGAGGGGGGAGAGGAGGAGAGAGGAGAGGGGGGGGAGAGAGAGAGAGAGAGGGGGGGGAGAGAGAGGAGGGGGGGAGAGAGAGGGAGGGAGAGGGGGGAGAGAGAGGAGGAGAGGGGGGGAGAGGAGAGAGAGGGGAGGGGGGGGGAGAGAGAGGGGGAGAGAGGAGAGGGAGAGGGGGGGAGAGAGGAGGGAGAGGGGGAGAGAGAGAGAGGAGAGGGGGGGGAGAGGAGAGAGAGGGAGGGGGAGGAGAGGAGAGAGGAGAGGGGGAGAGAGGAGAGAGGGAGGGGGGAGAGAGAGAGGGGAGAGGGAGAGGAGGAGAGAGAGGGGGGGGAGAGAGAGAGGAGGGGGGGGGAGAGAGAGAGGGAGAGAGGGGGGGGGAGAGGAGGGGGGGAGGAGAGAGAGGGAGGAGAGGGGGGGAGAGAGAGGGAGAGAGAGAGAGGAGGAGGGGGGGGAGAGAGAGAGGGGAGAGAGAGAGGGGGAGGAGGAGAGAGAGGGGGGGGGGAGAGAGAGGGGGAGGAGAGAGAGAGAGAGGGGGGAGAGAGAGAGGGGGAGAGAGAGAGAGGAGAGGGGGGGAGAGAGGAGAGAGAGGGGGGGAGAGAGAGAGAGAGAGGAGAGGGGGGGGAGAGAGAGAGAGGGGAGAGAGAGAGAGGGGAGAGGAGAGGGGGGAGAGGAGAGAGGGGGAGGAGAGAGAGGAGGGAGAGGGAGGAGAGAGAGGAGAGAGGGAGGGAGAGAGAGAGAGGGGGGAGAGAGAGAGGAGAGGGGAGAGAGAGAGGAGAGAGAGAGAGAATGGGGGGAGAGAGAGAGAGGGGAGAGGAGAGGGGGAGAGAGAGGAGAGAGAGAGAGGGGGGGAGAGAGAGAGACGGAGAGGGGGGGAGAGAGAGAGAGGAGGGGAGGAGAGAGAGAGAGAGGAGAGAGAGAGGAGAGGAGGGGGGAGAGAGAGAGAGGGGGGGGAGGAGAGAGGAGAGGGGGGGAGGAGAGAGAGGAGACGGAGAGGGGGGGAGAGAGAGAGAGGGGAGGGAGAGAGAGAGAGGGGGAGAGAGAGGGGGGGAGAGAGGAGAGGGGAGAGGAGGAGGGAGAGAGAGAGAGAGAGAGAGGGAGAGAGAGAGAGAGAGGGGGGGAGAGAGAGAGGAGGGAGAGAGAGGGGAGAGAGAGGGGAGGAGAGAGAGAGAGGGGGAGAGAGGAGGGAGAGAGGGGGGGAGAGAGGGAGAGGGAGGAGAGAGAGAGGGGAGAGAGAGAGAGGGAGAGAGGGGGGGGAGAGAGAGAGAGAGAGAGAGAGACATACACACCTGTTTACGTTGCTATCTTTGTGGGGACTTTCCATTGACCTCCATTCATTTGTACATCCTCACTCCACACACCTTGGTCCTGACCTCTGACCCCTGACATGTGGTTAGGGTCAGCCTGTGGTGCCCACAGCGCATCACCCCCCCTCGCTCGCCCTCAGGTCTGCTTCCCATCCACCTGGCGGTGCTGGCCAATGGGCTGGCGGCGCTGCGGGCGCTGCTGGTGGGCGGAGCCGACGTGGAGGCGCAGGAGCGCGGCGGCGGCCGCACGGCGCTGCACCTGGCCGCCGAGGCCGACAGCCTGTCGCTGGCCGGCTGCCTGCTGCTGGAGGTAGGACCGGCCAATCGCGGCGCGGGACGCCCCCCGCCGCCGCTCACGCCCGACTCGCCCCTCTGTTGCCAGGGAAACGCCACGGCCGACAGCTGCACCTTCGACGGCTCCACCCCCTGCATGTGGCGGCGGGGCGGGGCTCCGTCAGGATGACGGCGCTGCTGATGGCCGCAGGTGAGGGAGCAGAACATTACGACCAGCAGAACATTACGACCAGCAGATCATTATGACCAGCAGATCATTATGACCAGCAAAACATTATGACCAGCAGATCATTATGACCAGCAAAACATTATGACCAGCAGATCATTACGACCAGCAAAACATTACGACCAGCAAAACATTATGACCAGCAAAACATTATGACCAGCAGATCATTACGACCAGCAAAACATTACGACCAGCAAAACATTATGACCAGCAGATCATTATGACCAGCAAAACATTATGACCAGCAGATCATTATGACCAGCAAAACATTATGACCAGCAGATCATTATGACCAGCAGATCATTATGACCAGCAGATCATTATGACCAGCAAAACATTATGACCAGCAAAACATTACGACCAGCAAAACATTATGACCAGCAAAACATTATGACCAGCAAAACATTATGACCAGCAGATCATTATGACCAGCAAAACATTACGACCAGCAGATCATTATGACCAGCAGATCATGAGCGGCTGACCAGCTGAAGAATGAAATATGACCAAAAGGACAATGATTCCTGGATTTGAACCATTTCTAGGAGTTAAAATCTGAAAAGTGTGGCGTGCGTCTGGAATGCTCTGAGGAAAAAACAACAAGCAGCTGGAAGTTTTGATCTCCAGTGGTTCTGGTGGAACCCAGCAGATCTTCTCTCTGTCACAGGTGTCAAACTCGAGGCCCGGGGGCCAAATCCGGCCCACCAAAGCGATTTTTGTGACTCTGTAGATGCACTAAAACTTTAGTAACAGATGTAAATATTAGTTTATCGGTCAAATGAAATAGATTTTTATTTGAATAAGACCAAACATGTGGAGAGGCAGATTCAGCTTGACGGGTCGTTTTATCAGCCTCTGAAGGACGACCGTGACCTTCGTGTGACCTTGGCGTGTCTCCCGTGTCCAGGTGCCGACCCGCTCAGGGAGAACTTTGAGCCGCTCTTCATCAGGGACGAGGAGGACGAGGAGGAGGAGGAGGATGAAGGCTACACCTCAGGAACCACTCCCGTCAACATGGCCGCCTCCCCTGAGGTAGGGCTGGGCGTGTGCGAGTGTTGGGCCAGAACCGGGTCAGAACCCTGACGGTCTGTGTCTGCAGGTTCTGGATCTTCTGAATGGTCAGGAGTACGAGCCCAGGAGCCAGCGAGCCTTCATCCCGCCGCAGGGTGAGCCTCCTCTTCCTCCTCCTGCTCTCCATCATGGCCTCCGCCCTCACCGTGTGTGTGTGTGTGTGTGTGTAGGCGACCTGTCGGTTCTGGACCTGCAGGTGAAGCGGGCCGTCTGCGGCGCTCTGGAGGCTGAGGGATGCTGGGAGGACCTGGCTCACCATCTGGGCCTCGGCATCCTGAACACGGCGTTCCGGCTCAGTCCAAACCCGGCCAGAACCCTACTGGAGAGCTACGAGGGTACCGGCTAACAGCGGGCTAAGATCCAGCTAACAGTGGGCTAACAGTGGGCTAACAACCAGCTAACAGTGGGCTAAGATCCAGCTAACAGTGGGCTAACAACCAGCTAACACTGGGCTAAGATCCAGCTAACAGTGGGCTAACACTGGGCTAAGATCCAGCTAACAGTGGGCTAACAACGGGCTAAGATCCAGCTAACAGTGGGCTAACAGTGGGCTAACAACCAGCTAACAGTGGGCTAAGATCCAGCTAACAGTGGGCTAACAGTGGGCTAACAACCAGCTAACAGTGGGCTAAGATCCAGCTAACAGTGGGCTAACACTGGGCTAAGATCCAGCTAACAGTGGGCTAACACTGGGCTAAGATCCAGCTAACAACGGGCTAACAACCAGCTAACAGGGGCTAAGATCCATCTAACAGTGGGCTAACAGTGGGCTAATAACCAGCTAACAGTGGGCTAAGATCCAGCTAACAACGGGCTAAGATCCAGCTAACAACGGGCTAACAGCGCGCTAACAACCAGCTAACAACTGACCCCAGTAGCGCCTTTCCCGTCTGGCCAAGGAGCATCATGGCTGTTGCTATGGTTGCATGTGTGACTCCTCCTCTCAGCTCCGTCCGTTGACAACGGCCTGTGAACTGCTGCCATAGGGGGCGCCGTTCGTAACGTCACAGTCGATCTCAGCATCAGGAGACGAACTGAAGGCTGTCAGCCGGCCGAGACCAGCAGCTCCTCTGATTGGTCAAAATGTTGGTCTGGTTCCTTTACCAAAGTAACCAGCAGGAGATTAAAATGAACTAATGGACCACCTGCTGTGATCATGAGGCTCGTTAATGATCACAGCATAAACACCTGATATCGAATGTTTTAATCTCCAGTCGGTTGGAGAAGCTCTGAGGTTCCTCCTGTCAGGGTGAGGAAGATGAAGCTGCTGGATGTCCAGGACAAACAGGTCCTGATGCTGAGCTGCTGGTCGTCCCCCTGGACACTGAGCTGCTGGTTGTCCCTCTGGACACTGAGCTGCTGGTTGTCCCTCTGGACACTGAGCTGCTGGTTGTCCCTCTGGACACTGAGCTGCTGGTTGTCCCTCTGGACACTGAGCTGCTGGTTGTCCCTCTGGACACTGAGCTGCTGGTTGTCCCTCTGGACACTGAGCTGCTGGTTGTCCCTCTGGACACTGAGCTGCTGGTTGTCCCTCTGGACACTGAGCTGCTGGTTGTCCCTCTGGACACTGAGCTGCTGGTTGTCCCTCTGGACACTGAGCTGCTGGTTGTCCCTCTGGACACTGAGCTGCTGGTTGTCCCCCTGTCTGGACACTGAGCTGCTGGTTGTCCCTCTGGACACTGAGCTGCTGGTTGTCCCTCTGGACACTGAGCTGCTGGTTGTCCCTCTGGACACTGAGCTGCTGGTTGTCCCTCTGGACACTGAGCTGCTGGTTGTCCCTCTGGACACTGAGCTGCTGGTTGTCCCCCTGTCTGGACACTGAGCTGCTGGTTGTCCCTCTGGACACTGAGCTGCTGGTTGTCCCTTGGACACTGAGCTGCTGGTTGTCCCTCTGGACACTGAGCTGCTGGTTGTCCCCTGGACACTGAGCTGCTGGTTGTCCCTCTGGACACTGAGCTGCTGGTTGTCCCTCTGGACACTGAGCTGCTGGTTGTCCCTCTGGACACTGAGCTGCTGGTTGTCCCTCTGGACACTGAGCTGCTGGTTGTCCCCCTGGACACTGAGCTGCTGGTTGTCCCTCTGGACACTGAGCTGCTGGTTGTCCCCCTGTCTGGACACTGAGCTGCTGGTTGTCCCTCTGGACACTGAGCTGCTGGTTGTCCCTCTGGACACTGAGCTGCTGGTTGTCCCTCTGGACACTGAGCTGCTGGTTGTCCCTCTGGACACTGAGCTGCTGGTTGTCCCCCTGTCTGGACACTGAGCTGCTGGTTGTCCCTCTGGACACTGAGCTGCTGGTTGTCCCTCTGGACCTGAGCTGCTGGTTGTCCCCTGGACACTGAGCTGCTGGTTGTCCCTCTGGACACTGAGCTGCTGGTTGTCCCTCTGGACACTGAGCTGCTGGTTGTCCCCTGTCTGGACACTGGACCAGTAGAACCAGTTTGATGGTTCTAAGCAGACATGGAGACGGGGATGAGTCAGGATGTCCAGGATGTCCAGGATGTCCAGGTCTCCTGGCGTCTCAAGGTGTCGACATTGTGGACTGAGGGAGGAAGTGCAGCTTTGGAGGCCTGGGAGCTGCAGGTTGTCCTCCAGTATGTTGGTTGTCCTCTGTGTGTTTTGTCATGATGTCCCCAGGAAGTTAAAACTCATGTCACTCTGTCTGTATGTTTGTAATATTTCATTATTTGCTAATTAAGCATGTAGAGAAAAAGCTTTAAGTTTAGTTTGAAATGTGACTTTTATAAATAAATGGTGAACAATGAAGCCCTTAAATGACTCGGGTCAGTTCTGAGTGCTGCCCCCTGGTGGCCGACCTGGGCAGTTCGCCCAGCATCATCTCCCTCTGCTGATGGTTCTGGTTGGTTCTGCAGGTCTCAGGTGGAACCGTTTCGGACCTGCTGGCGGCTCTCCGGTCGGCGGGCGGCCGCCGGGCGCTGAGCGTCCTGGAGGGGGCGCTGCGCCAGAACCAGGAGGCCCAGAACCCGGAGGCCCAGAACCCGGAGGCCCAGAACCCGGAGGCCCAGAACCCGAAGGCCCAGAACCCGAAGGCCGACCTGGGGAACGACGGCGGCGTCTGCGACAGCGGGGTGGAGCTGTCCACGGCGTAGCGCTCTGATTGGCCGGCAGCCTCCGCATCATCACGCAAAGAACTGCTGACACACCTGGACCGGGCCGGACCGGGTCGGACCGGACCGGACCGGGCCGCTGAACTCTGATCTCTACTGACAGGAAACCAAAGCTGCTTCCTGTTTCTCCCAGAACCGACGGTGCTACGAACGCTGACCGGGTCCGAACAGACCAGAACCTCCCTGCTCCATTTGGACCAGAACCACAGGGAGAGTCACAGCATCTGGAAGCTCACCAGAACATTCTGGACCGGGTTCAAACCCAGAACCGGAGGAGATTCTCCTCCTGGTTCCTCCAGGTTCAACCTGGGAATCGTTGATCTGAAATTAATTCACTCGGTTCAACCGATGCTGGTTTTCAGTGCAAGTTTGTGGCTGGACTCCATTTTTGTTTTGACGTCATTTTTCATTTTCCTACAGACAGAAATTAATCGGCCGTCCTTCAGAAATCAGAATGTAAGATTTTAAAAAGCTGAAACATTTGTGGCCTGAGCTGGAGCATCATCAGAACCAGAACCAGAACCAGAACCGGCTGTTCTGGACCTGTGGACCGACTCCAGAATGTTCTGCTGAGCTTC
Source organism: Poecilia picta (assembly GCA_033032245.1). Classification (NCBI taxonomy): domain Eukaryota; kingdom Metazoa; phylum Chordata; class Actinopteri; order Cyprinodontiformes; family Poeciliidae; genus Poecilia; species Poecilia picta. The sequence continues at coordinate 693,853 of CM065362.1, read as the reverse complement.
TCTGTAGACCGGATCCGGATCTGGACCCTGACCAGGTCCGGATCCCGGCCCGGATCCTGGACCGGATCCCGGCCCGGATCCTGGATCCTGGACCGGATCCCGGATCCTGACCCGGTCCAGGTCCGGGTCCTGGATCCTGGACCGGGTCGCCCTCAGGACCTCCTTCTGCTCTCTGCATGTTTT